>JAQQZZ010000550.1:0-12054 GCA_030265115.1 Mopalia vespertina
TTGTCCTGTGTTGTCTTTGTTTGTTGCCAGTGGCGTCGAGGGTGGTTTCCTTCACCCAGTGGGCTGGAACGCCGCCATGTGAGTGAAATAACCTTAAGTACGGCGATAAACCCAAATCAAACAAACAATTCAATATCGCAATTTGAGTGTTGCTTTGTTCTGCCACCTTTGGAAAGATCTTAATATTGATCCAAGTGTAATTATGATATAACCATGGTCTTTAAATCGAATATATCTATATGACAAACGTTTTAATCCCCTGACTCGTAGATGTTATCAGTCAGCATAATCCTAAACGAAATCGACAATCATTCAAGAATTATATTGCTCAATGTTGACCAAGTTCTTCTGAAAAAAACGCCAACACACAGCCAACGATATTCAAAAACGTGCTTCTGAATTACAATACGAAAGGGTCATACAAGGGACAGCTAGTCTGAATGGGACGGGGGAATATCTGCTTCTCCTCAGAAACCCTACGATCAATAAAGCATTGAATTTGGGAAAGTTGTTCCACGGTGGAGAGCTTTCTGGCTGCGAGATATTGAACGCAGCGATGCAGAACTGTAGATACCATTGAAATTCTGGACAGTGTTTCTCTGTTGAAGGACTCGGATTCAATTCACGACAGACGGTTGAATAAATTCTGAAGATTTCGTTAGCAGCTCTGTTACGGACTTGTGGCTTCTCTAGGCCGATTGTTCCACTAGCCTGCTTCATTTCGTGATGTTTTATATACCGTTTTCCTCTGTGAATTTCAGGACAGCTTCACTGGGCCATTTCTACAGTTCATTTGGCCTCCATTGCTATAGATTTTTCGGCGAAGATCTGGTTTGAGTACAGTTCTTGGGTTATATTGTCCAAATCCCACTGCCTGCAGGGTATTCGAATTAGCCTGATTTCCATTCCTGGCGTTGCAGACAACATCAGATGTCAAATTGCAGACAACAGACTACAGAGTTGTGCACGATAATTGCTTTAACAAAAGAGCTTTCGCATTACAAGACAAAATATGCAGCAGAGCAGAGTTTCCATCAGACATTTTTTTCACCCTCTTCTCTGACAGATTCAGGGCTGCCGTCGCCATTTAACCCTCTCATGAACATTTGGTAGACTGGGAGTTTTGTGAAGGAGTGCGGGTGAAAAAGTCGCAAGAACAAATTGGAATAGACAGAAAGGTTGCTTTCCATTATTGAGGTAAGACGTTTCCGTTCACTTAAACTTCTATTCTTTTTTAAACATCCATTCATCTTAATTTAACATAATATCATCATTTAAGGAACGAAACGTGATGCCTATTCGGCTCTGTTGATAAAGACTCGAAGTGCTATCGGCAAAGCGTAAAATCCAACTTCTTAACACACTTTGACGGCACAGTCGTTAAATGAATGGAAAATCCAGGGTTATTATGCACATCATCAATTTAAAGAGTATAAAGGAAAAGCCAATATCGGTGGGGAGACGGGGGAGGGGCGTTTCGTCGTCCGCGACAGATCAGTCTTGCAGATACCTTAATGTAAGAAATGTCGATATTGAAATTACTTTGTTCGTCATCAGGAATACATGATTGCATACAACGAGCAAATGCATACAATAAACCTATTGGTGAATGCGATTATCGTTATCTTGCTGTACGCCAAAACACGTCTATGTATAGATTTATAAGATGATAATTTATTTCATTGCAAAATTTACATAATTACATTAATTTTTAAAGATCCTTGTTAAATTCTGGATCCTGGAACCTGGAAGAATGGTTTTGTTCCTTAAGCCTGTCACAGACGAGCGATTCTCCGTCGGCGACTAATTGCAAGAGATTTTCCGTCGGCGACAGCTTTTGACGCACACCAAGCGATTCTGAGTCGGCGATTCTTCCAAAGTCACCGGGCATTTATACCACGTGTCATAAGTGTTATAACATTTGGCATGATTTTTTTAAATGACTTTTATTGAACTCTGAATACATAATTTAACTTGGATTTTTATCATTATAGGCACAGGCGACGGAGCTAGATTATTATACATTCGTTAACATTTTTTAAATTTTAATCATGTGACTGTTTCTCGGTTGCTGATTGGATGTACAACTTGTGGCTGCGGTTTTCCGTCGCATGTTTGCCGCACACGAGGAGATTAATAGTCGACAGTCGGCGACGAGTTGCAAGATATCAAACAAGTTTGATCCCTTGCGACTAGTCGCCGACCGTGTCTAGACACGTCTCAAGCCTTGCCGCACACGAAGCGATTTCCTTGAGATTTGTAGTCGCCGACGGAGAATCGCTCATGTGCGGCGGGCTTAATGAATTTTATCGTGCATAAATAAGCCTATTATCTGGTTAACTCGTTAAAATGATTGTGGTTTAAAGTCGTTTTAAAGTATATTTCAATTAAATGTACTTCTGCAGTAAATAGCCACATGTACTATCGTTACCATACAATATGAAAGTTTTGAACAATTGGAAAATTGTTCCTGTGATGCGAAATAAGGATAGATCGACTAGAGAGTGACACTCGTAAGATGTGATAACCCGTTGCTTCCTCTCATTGCGTCAAAAACATGCAACAGTTTTGACAAGTTGGTGTACCGTCAGCGCTAAACTGCCTTCCGGATAAAGGCAGTATATTCCGGGCGTAGTTATACTATGCTTACTTAGCATTGGTGCCTCACTTTTAAGGTCGTGGGTTCGATTCCCAGAAGGGTCTCGGCCTGCACATTTTTCTTTATCTAGAATCTGTTCAAAAAAAGAAAATGCTATCCCAAAACAACGAAAATACTGTAAATATTCACTTTCTATGCGACACTAAATTAATTCAGAAACTTTGGAGTCATAAGCCATACCACAAACTGCGCATATACAAGTAGGCCCACTCTATCTGCCGTGTCCTAGGTCCATATATATCTATTTACGTTACATCATACTTTGGTATTGGGTGGTACCAGAAGACAACTAACTTAAAGTATGCAATATATGACCCCTAGCCCACTACTCTTAGACATAGAATTAATTTAACCTGTCAACACTTTTTTTAACAGACTAAAGAGCGAGTAAAGACACCCGAACTTCAGACCTGTATATAAGCGACACGTCTCTTATATATTAGTATTGATTCAGATACCCCATTAAAAAATTTCAACTGACGTCATAACCACGATGAGCAGGCATAGTAACCGGGGGTCTTAGGAAGACCGCGGTTGTTAGGGCTGGTAAACATTTACACCGGATATAAGCCTGACGTCATATCCACTGGTTTAAAAATTGAAACTCTGCAGATAAGTTTATTTGACTCTGAACTGCCAACAGTGTTTAGAAGTGGTGCAAAATCATACCTGTTTTAAAAAACATATTTATTAATATATCAGAGATTAAAACTGGAGTTTAGGTTGTTGTTGTTGTTGTCGTTTTGTTCTGACTGAGCAATTTCGTACTGAATGAAAGTATCGATTAATTTGATTTTATGACAAGTCTAAGAAGAAAACAATAGAAATATTGCAGCACAGAGTGCACACAAAAAAACGAACACACCATTATCTGAGTCACTGAAATGACGACAGTGTTTAGAAGTGGCGCCAAATCATGCCTGTTTTAAAACACATATTTATTAATATATCAGAGATTAAAAATGGAGTTCTGATGTGTTTGGGTTGTTGTTGTTGTTGTTGTTGTTTTTTTTGTTCTGACTAAGCAGTTTCGTATTGAATGAAAGTGGCGATTAATTTGCCCACCTATCGTTATGGCACAAATAATTCCCGCGAAGAGAGACGCCATTAATCTAAAACTACCACCACGTGACTCGCTTAAGAAATCGTTAGAAAGGCAGTTTAATGCTGCACAATACAGCCACTTATAACATTTCCAGCAACAAAAATTACGTTCAGCCTTGAGATGCTTAAAACGCATAACATAATGCTTGTCATGGAGCAGCCGTGTCTGTTTTAAGCTTAGGACTTTTTATAAAATCATTAAGCTTCTGCTTTATTTCCCATGATTCATCAGTGATTTCTGGACTTTTCAATGCGCGGAATGGAGAAATGTGAGTTCTCCTGCGCAGCCTGCAATACACGAAGAGTTTAAAGCTGGCCACAAACTACAATACCGCTGATATGGGATTATGCCTTCTTCTGGATACTAGACTTCTGATGGTATTTATACCACTCATGATAATGTTAATCCAATTACCATTCTTCAGAAGCGAGCTCTTCGCATTATTACTTAATAAGCTTCTCGTGAACTTAGACAATCTTTGAGTTTTTGTAACTCTAAGAATAAAGCCGTTAATTGCAATATTTTCTATTTAGTTGAAATTGTGCACTGACTAGAATATTAACTCTTTACATAAAGGTCCATCAATTGTATTACCAATGTTGTAAACTGAATAGAATATATACTTTTTACGAAAGATTTAAACAGTTATAATAAAGTGTTGTGGAGCAACTAGATCATATACTTTTTAAGAAAGATTTTCAGGAATTTAACAACAAAATTTGAAGGACGACTAGAATATAATAACTATTCATGAAAGACGCCATCAGTTAATTATATATATTGAAGACGGGCTGTAGAATATATACTGTTAACGAAAGATTTTCATCAATTTAATTACCACACTTAGAGAAGGACTACAATATAATATACTGTTTACGAAAGACGCCATCAATAAATTATACATATTGAAGACAGGCTGTAGAATATATTCTGTTTACGAAAGATTTTCAGCAATTTAATTACAAAACTTGAAGGAAGACTAGAATATACACTGTATACGAAAGACGCCATCAACAAATTATACATATTGAAGACGGGCTGTAGAATATATACTGTTTAAGAAAGATTTTCATCAATTTAATTACCACACTTAAAGAAGGACTACAATATAATATACTGTTTACGAAAGATGCCATCAATAAATTATACATATTGAAGAAGGGCTGTAGAATATATACTGTTAACGAAATATTTCAGCCATTTTATCACTAATGTGGAGGAGCAACTAGAATATATACAGTCTTCGAGAGATTTTAGCAATTTTATAACACATGGATTACGGCACATTAATGATACTTGGGTATCTTGTTGCGGAAACCGCTAGGAAACCCCTCACCGTCGTATTAGAAAACATATCTTAACTAAAAGCCTGCAACATCCCAATGCCTAATGTCAACGGCATTAAGGTTATTTCTATTCAATTAATTATGAATTACTCTTGTGTATATTATATAATGTTGGAACCTGGAAACTTTGCTGAGGAATCGTGGAAGGCCCCGTTTAATTCAAAACACAACCACTTCCAATTCTAATTAACAATAATTATTGTCAGTTTGTGTAAGCATAAAACATATAAACACGATAAAGCCGTGGCCAGCTCGTAACTTTTCATAAGGGAATTTCGATATTATTATAGATGATGCATCAGTCATTTCTGATATGTGCGCCGTGGAGAAATGTATAAAGCATTTTGCCGCGCAGCCTACGTCACATGAAACGTAAAAAAGGTGATAGGTGAAAGGTGACGAAAGACGCCATCAATAAAAGGTGATATCAATATATCATCCATTGATATAAGATAACAGGCGGTTGCATAATGATACTGTGACTTACATCATATTCAATCCTGTTAAATCGGACAAATTAAGACATAAAATAAAGTTGTGTTTTGTTTCATTGGGGTTTAAGGTCATACTTAAGTTAAATTCACTCAAATGAAGGCGAGCCCGCACAATGTTTGAAGAAAACCACCCTCGACGCCACTGTCAACAAACAGGAGACACATACTGGACAATTACAGGACGCAATACGAAGGCATCAACAACATATATCGGATTCATATTACCTCTTAGGTCTGAGAGCACCAGTGCCCGGTTGCTCAAAGCGCTATTAAATTTAATCCGCTATTAGATGACGTCACGCCATGTTGTAGGTCTACCTCTAACCCGGTATTAGCAGTTTAATCTAGTGTTAGCGGCTAATCGTCTTTCAAGCAACTATAGCCCCAGGGCAACAGAAAGCTTTCTGCTAATGCTACGTTCTCACTATCACGATTGGCGGCACGATCGAAATCGCCACGACTGACTTCAAGATCTGATAGGATCACCACGATAACTCCACGATTAAGACGGCGATTTCAATCGTGCCGCCAATCATGATAGTGGGAACGTAGCTTAACCGACCGCCATAAAATAGGAAAGGCAGAATTTCTTTTTTCTTACCTTTTTTGTTTCGCTAATTAATGCAATTAAAAAGTACCACCGTTTATCTATGATTATTCTTAATACAAATTTATATTTTATTTAGGTCGTGATAAAAACCATAGAATAAGTTATCTACTGTATCAAATGATCGTCATAGGAATGACATGATAAACAAAACCTCGGGGTAGATTCTACTCGGTGGGCTTTGAGCATAGTGCCAAATAGGCAGATGTTTTTAAAGGATATAGATTCAGGATTCATTTCCCATCCCCTGAATATTTCATCGCCCGTCATTTATCATAACACGATACCATAAATAAAACATTCTTCCAGCTCTAGACAGGTGGTTTTCGTATTTAAGAGTTGTAATATCAAATTCATTTCTCCATGAATTTAAACGAAAAATTTGTTATGTCTTTAATTCATTACATCCCTAGTTACTTTTTTTTTTTTTTTTTTTTTTTTAGGACAAGTTTTGACGTTATGACAACAGTCTCGCCACGTTCCTTCGTGAAATAACGGTGTCGCTTTATGGCAAATCCACGACATAGATGCTATATATGCAATATTGCACATTAAGAGATTAACTTTAATAAACCGTTTTCCCCTAGCTTGAAATATATATTTATATATATTTTAATTTTTCAAAAGTAAAAATTTTAAAACTTTTGTTTTACTTTTTTATTATCAACCAACAACCTGGAATGCTAAAGAAAAGACAGACTGCCCTACCGTGCCATAAATTTGCAACGCCATTTTTCAAAAAGACGTCACTGTGCAACGTCATTAATCGAAACTAACTTATTGCACATTCCGTAAGAGCACTGAAAAAACGCGTTTAAGTGGCCAACACGCGTCACTCGAATATAACTTAAACGACGAGATCGGTAGGACCGAGTCGAGTAACGCGAGAAACGTGTATGCATTGGTTATTAGAGGAGATTAAGCGGATTAACGAATTTAATCTCAATCACAGATTATTGACCTTGCAGTACTTTTGGATACAATGTAATAAAATTCATGATTTACCGCTAGATTATGTTATACATGTACCAGCCGAGTGAATCGATATTACACGAAAACGGGTAATGTTAACCGTCGGATGTTTTTTGCGCATGCGTAGAAATTAACCATAAGTACTTCTCGGATTTATACCAAAAAACACGCCAACCAAGCCCGTTTCTTGGGTAAAATCTCATTTAAACAGAACACAGTTCCTTTCTTATGTAAGACTTGTTGCAAATGATACAAATTGTGTCCTCTGTAGGTAATTTAACAATGATGTAGTTGCAATGACGTCATCATATCAAGACACGGATAGCCTTCAGACGTAAACAATAAACACGTGGATAACTCAGTCATATGATGAAAGTAAATCCATGCGAGTTACCTCCCGTGATTGCCATAAAAAATTACCCACTCATCGCCCGAGATTATTTACGGTACGGAAATGGCCGAGGGATGTTCCGGCATGAAGCGCACTCAGAACTCCTTGAATGTTCTGTGCCCGTCATCGCGGAATTCAACCGATCGTCGTCATTATGACCTGCATTTTCTTTTTCAAATCAACTGCTGACATAGTCTGCGTTTTCTATAGAACTTATTTGAGTGTGTGGGTAGTGTGCATACGGCGGTAAATAGGCTTCCGGCGAACAACATACACGATTTTGGTACATATTCATACATCTATCACGGCCGAGTGTAGAGGTGATAACGCAATGACGAGAATCTCACGAGGTTTATCCTATTTAGGATGCTTGTACACTTTACACCTCAACAATTAAAGACATCTTTATTCAGCATGGAAGAATTGCACAGTATATGAAGTTTGAAAAAATGCAGCTCGATTGATCATTTTTTGGAAATCCTGTTTAAATCTTCACGCAGACATTAATGAGACCTCTAGGGAAAATAGAGTATTTTTCAGATCGCTTTTGCATTAAATGTATTAAAAGAGAGACATGGAGTGGAGATTAGAGTCTTGTTTGTTATTTGATGCTTTTACTAATGGCGCTTTTAGAATTTCCTATATTACCCACAATTCTCCATTTCTGCTGAAATTAGAAACGGGCGAAATGGAGAAATTTTAGACCAGTGCAGCCTACGTCACATGAAGCCTTTAATGCAAGCCAAAGACTTCGGTTACGGGCGGAAGTATACTGGCAGTTTTTGACTTCTGGCATAACGAATATAGCCAATGTGGAATTAATTAGGGAGAGGATCTAGGAACGAGTGTCTCAAATCTGTCACATTTGACCCCCCTTGGCCCCTCCCCCCCCCCCTTGCCCCTCTATCCGCCTTAAATACTGATCTGTTCGTTTGTTACTAGAAAACAACAAAATATATCGGCTTCATGCCGCCCCTCAGCTGTGAGAGCCTTGATGCAAAAGGAAGCTCTCACCAAACACAAGCCTTATGTCTAATGCATGTTTCCGCTATCATTCATTAAATTTGTGTGAAAGTAAATGGAAAAGATTTATCTGCAGTCTGCAAACAGGAAACTCTAAAATCCACCATTTGGTATTATAGAAAATTAAAGTCATGTACAAGGCATACAAATAATTAATTTGAATTAATTCTTTATTCTTTCTTGACGTTATTTTTAAAGCTAGAAAATGAAATGGATTTGGGGCAGTATTTGTAGTGTTGTAAAACAATTACATTAAAATTATTTGTTTAATCCAGCTGATTACAGGCTAATTTAACCTTGGCACATTAGAATCCTTTGCCGCGTTATCTGGGTCGGCCAAATACACTTGGCTGTTGTGCGGTAAAGAGCGGTTGAAAGACTGAGTCCCGGCGATCATAGATGCATGTGCCAATCTAAATCCAGCATATGGATCTAGCTCAGAATACGAATAAGCAGCGTTATGTCGCATGGTCTCTCTATAGGCGTCTATATTTAGCGATACCATGTGTTCGGATGATGAGGCTATCTATTCAGAATAACTTTATGTTTTGCAATCGTTCCCTTTAAGCATGGTGTAAGACATTAATCAACCAGCCAATCTTCTTTTCCGTAGCAAGTGTCAGGTTATAAAACAATACGGTACTTGATGACCAAACCTTGTATAGAAAATTACGATGACATTGAATATTTGAAATTTATATTTGATAGGGCTATAAATGACTGACTCATGGGAAGTTATACGTTTAAGGTTTACTGTTTACAGTCAGTTTAATGTTACGGTTTAGTGTTAGGCTTACTGTAAGCTGATTACAGCAAATTACCATGAAAAACACTGTTTTCTTGTACTGTTTGTTAATTTCTTTGCTTATTTCTTTGTTTGATTGGTGTTTAACGACGTACTGAAGGGTATTTCACTCTCAAAGGAGGGAGTGCCCACCTTTCAGTCTGCATTACTTAAATGCGCTGGTAAACCGAAACGAAATCTCTTAAAAACTAAACCCCTCACACATACTTGAGATCAACAATTTTCCTGCGATCAAGAACAACCTAGTTAGTATGTTGATGCAAAAACGAAGTAAGTCTGTTGAATTTAAAATCGAGAAAACAACCGATCAGTATCCATCCCTTGCTGGAGAGTTGCTGACATACTAGGTTCTTCCAGACGGAAAACTGCTGATAGGAAAGAGTATCTTACACTTTCACATGATAAAATGGGCCCGCGGCCGTGGCTGAGTGGTAGCGTGTGCGCTTACTTATTCTACTTCGATGTACCATTCACAGGATCGAGTCCGTCCGTCGACCATCAGGTATATGAGTGAGTCACATTGTGTGGCTCCAGCAATCGCGGGGGTGGACTTAACGAGGTTTCATCCCTGTTTTCCACCGTAAATAGGCAAGGAGCAGTGTGTAGTGGACAGTCCGTCGTCATATAAGTGTAATACCCTTGAGTACGACGTTAAACCCCAATCAAACAAACACATCATAAAATGAAGGGATAAAACTTAGTTAATCTTATTTTAGGTCTAACTACTTTTTTTAGTAAAATTCGAATTACTAGGCTTTTCTAGCTCAGAGGAGAATTTGACTCGAACCTGTGAAAGGTCAATCGACGACGGGTCAGTAGTCCGACGGGCTAACCACTGATCCACCGCTGCTGGAATTTCATGTACAGTAATTTTACAGTACGACAACAGGTTATCCCCGTTATAAAGGCAGTCATTTGCTTGAAATTTTTATTTTAACTCATCCAGGGGTTTTAAACGTTAAAGTAAATGTCAAATTATTTATAATCCAAGAAGTTGGCATTTGTCTTCCGGAAGTGCCTGTTTCCACAAGTACTCAAGCGAGCGGATGCAAAAAGAACGAGGTCGTCCAGAGTTTAAGCTCATTCGGAACAGGGGATTTTATCTGTAAAATGCCGTTAATATTTTAATGGCCAGCTAGACACGAACATTGCACAGCGTATCACAAGCAGAGCAGACCCGTGGCTTTAGCTGGCATGTTATCGTGTTTGACTGCCGGTGGCATGTCGTTCATGTTAGGCGAAATCACGAATTAATACGAGATTTGCATGATAAACTATCTAAACTTTGTCACCTGTCAGTCAAATTCCGTACATTGAAGTTCACGAAATGTACGAGATGTCTGTTTACATATGAAGTATATAGCCTACCGGTTCTCCTTCAATGTACCGCAAAGGTCCTTGTCTCCAGTCGGGGTCGCTGGCCCTGCTAACCAGATACAAGAGTTCTAATCCGAGTGCATAGAGGCTAGCACAATTTTCTTTCTCCAAAACAAAAAAGGAACACACGAGATGGTGACGGCAAGCGCCTTAATTACCCGTGCCTTAATACAGGCCCTAAATCTAACACTAGATCTTACCCTCAACTAGATGCAAATCCGTATCTTATAAACGATACAGTATATAGGGATACGACGTACAACCCTATGAAAACTTTAGAAATAGCGCCTGCCTCTTAATAACACATAACGTTGAATTCGTATGACCTAATTACCGCGGAAGACATTTTTTGGCGAATGTGGTACTGCTGAGAAATTATTGATATTGATATGAAAATGGACGTCGAGTGGCTGTTTCATGGGTCGGTCTTAAAGTGTTTACGGAAGAAAACGAGATGGTTTATGTCAGAGTAAGGCCATGCAATTTTTATATATTGGAAGATAAAGTGCCGAATCATGGTATCGTTCTGCTATATCTAAAGGCTAAGAAGCTTCAACTAGTATAGCTAACCCTCAACCAACCCTTAAACCTGGCCCTTAAAATGACGTCATAACTTACATGGCGGACTTGCACACTTTACTTATTTTTAAATATCAATGGTGACCGTTCCACAAAGTAAACCTAAGCCTCAGATCGTATATAGTGACCATAAGGACCAGTAACTGCAGAAATTGTGTCGTCATGGTAATTGACCTAAAGTAGAAGGCCGGGTGGCTGAGTGGCCGGCATTTACTGCTGGTGATTCGGTGCTTAACTCTGAGGGTCGTGGGTTCGATTCCCGGACGTGTTTCCACCTGCAAAATTTTCTTAGCTAAATCTATTCAAACTAAGAAAGTGTTTTTCCTAAAATAATGAAAATAATGTGAATATTCACTTTCTAAAAGATACACAAATCATTCATTGTAATTCAGATTATTTTATTATTAAGATAATCAAACAGTTCGATTAACTTCAAAATGCCCGTCTCAAACAGATAGCATCTGATAATACGACGACCCTTGATCATGCTAACCGCCGGGCACTTGCTATAAAAACAAGACGCCGGGTATAAAAGCCTGTAAAGAAGTAGTTATTTTATTTATTTTCGACAGTATACCAGACAGTTGCCTGTTGTTAAGATTTTATCGAAAGGCTTTGTTTTCAAATTGATAAGCTTGGACTATTTAATAATTCAATGTTTGAAGTCCGATTTGATATACAAAATATGTTTGGGGG
>JAQQZZ010000561.1:0-12051 GCA_030265115.1 Mopalia vespertina
AGCGGTACGTACCATACATAGGTATTTATTGATGATAAATTATTTTCGGGCAAATGATACATTTTTCGGGCAAAAAAAAGTCTGCCCCCCCTAAAAATACACCCTCCCCTACGCTTATGACCACGATTACTATATAAGATAAATAAATAGCTGAGAATTGTGATCAAACCGAAATGCCCACTCCGACTTAACACCAGGTTGTTGCTTTGCCCATACAGTTGGATCAGCCAGCCCCCATTCCGTAACTAGAACAGGCACTGTCTTTGCGGATTTTATGTGAGCATTGTTTTTCTACGATGTCAACGATTCCGATTAGCTTTGCCTCGTCAAAAATGCCCCATTTTTTAGACGAATCTGGCTCGACTTCGTAGTGACCGAACGCATGAAATGGAAGAAATCGAGATGATCTATGGACATATTTATAAATACTTAAAGTATTTTCCCCACTTTGTAATTACTTTCGTGCAGAACCCCGATTACGCCTGTGTATGCCGGACCTCCGACCCTCATGTTGGGCCATCTTGCTTTCAGTCTTTGTGCCACAAGTCTGTATAGTTCAATCCACATACTGGAGTTCATATAGACACACAGCCCACCCGGCTCGTTCACAGGTTCATAATACATAGGTAGAACCCTCCTGTATATTCCTGAATGCCGTCCGTCATCTGGTATATCAATTCCATTCCAGCATCAAGATTATCTGGTATCTTGCCGCCATATTTCGACAAAACCCATATACTTAGGCCAAAATGTACCTTGAACAAAAACAAAATAGTTTCGTGTAATATTTTGCTGGATCACTGATTGTCAAAGGGTGACTGATGTTGTTTTAATAAACTTACGAAACAGTATTAATAGCATCTAATCAGAATGTTAATCGTCTTCTAGATGTCATTTGATTGATTTGTAACATGTAAACGTGCGTAAAGAGTGATTTCAATCTTTTGAAAATAACGATTAGAAGGTTGGCATTTGTAGCTCTTCAGGAAAACAATGTCCTTACATTTGTAAATACGTTCGTATAACAATAAACAACTAACTGAAATCCAGGTGTATTGAAATATGCAGTGGTTGTAACATATAACATAGGGAATTCTCACCCAATGTGTACATCATGGTACTGATGTTACGCCCGTGTCGACATTCTGTTTAAATCCTTGCACAACTATTTTCTGTATAGTGGGGTCCATGAAGTATGTATCTTTGGGTGTTTTGGTGCCTGGTTGTTCAAACAGAAATTATATGTTAACTCTTTACGAAGTGATATATATAATGTTCCGCAGGTTATTGGTGTTTTACGCCCCATTTTTATGCTTGCACGCGAACTAGAAGTTAACAAAATTAACACAGCATGTACTGGTTACTAACAGTGACAGGATGCAAATATGTGAATAAAAGGTAAGTGTAAATTTATCAGAATAGCGTATTTTATTGCACTATACGAGTTAAACTCTTGGCGAACGTGTTATGCATATATGTATTATTAGGAGATAACACTTATTAAGTGTAATTTAGAAAAAAAGATTCACAGTTCTACCGCACACCTCTGTAACTCTGTCGGTTAGAACGTGTGCCGGATTCAAATCCCGATGGAGGTAAACATAAACTTTTTTATCTACGGAAACATTATACAGAGTACGAAAATGTACGTAGGTATTTTATATATTATATTATAGCTATTAGTGAACCTGGTAATCTGATTCCAGTTGCCATGGCAATGCTATTTAACTGAGTTAAGATCTGAATACAGTGGACATGAAAATTTTATTAAATCTTATCACCAAACTGACCATGGTAATCTGAGTTACGGCAAAAAATCTTGTACACCAGTCCTAAAGCTACTACCTACAGCAAATGACATCAACTGTTTGGTCATCCGACAGAGATTGCAGTCAACTCAAATTACTAAATTGCAGTACTTGTTAGGAGGCTACAGCCAACTTACGTAACTCTAATCCATGTTAGGTGGCTGCAGCCAACTTACGTAACTCTAAGCCATGTTAGGTGGCTGCAGCCAACTTACGTAACTGTAATCCATGTTAGGTGACTGCAGTCAGCACCTATGGTTAAAATGGTAATACATATAATGATGTTGCAATCAGCTTACATGGTCAAATGCTTGTGCATGTTAGATGGTTGCAGTAAACTCAAATGGTCAAATTGTGTTACATGTTAGATGACCGCCGCCCAAATTTTCTCAAACATATGGAAGAAGACCGTTTGGCGTTAGTTAATTTTGACTCACTTAAGAAGCTTTCAATACAAAGACTGCTCCATGTACGTTTGTCTGACAAATCCAAATTAAGAGTTAGTGAATATTTGGCAGTTTGTTAAAATATACAGAAAAATAAGAAAATATTTATTCAAAATATAAATAAGACTAATTGTCAAGTAGTTCACGGTGAGGGAGGTTTTGTTCTGATAAATTGGGTTCGTGTGGTTTGTGTCGTCTGTCCATTTCTACATATTATCTGTGGGACAAATGTAAGGTTGTGCTATAGACTTACATCCATGAAGGAGTTTTGGGTAATGTCTGGATGCGCCCAACGTCCAGCTCTCGTTCTATTAACTTTGCAAGCTGCTGTTGTACTCTCTGTGTCCAATCCATCGGAGGGGGTCAAACGTCATGCTACCATTTTGAGAGTGGCATTCTGGGTAGATGGTGACAGTTTGCACGCCATGTGACCTTGCTGACGCCAGGAAGGACGTAAATATACACACGACTAACCACATGGTAGTTCAGAAAGCGAAAAATTCGATATCATTCGAGATTTTATTTTGTTCATTCATATCGCAAAATTCTACTATATGTGGGAGATAAACATCGGCACAGTTTAAGTGATTTGCCGTACTTTTGAAAATGTTTTCGTACTTTCGGCAATGCTTACGGAAAAGTTTGAAGATATCAATCTAGGTCGACTTGACAATTTAGTTCACTCTAACTTTAACGCGAGAAAACTACAGCTGGAAGTGGCATTGTCCATGAATTATTCTACATTATTATTGGGTAGTTGTGAAAATAGTTCCGGACATGTTCGTTTTCTTTAAGCCTTGCTTTGAAACACGAACCTGTTAAGAACCTTAAGTATGTTCGTGACTATAAGCAATGTTCTACTCCGGTGTGTCTGATAACTATTTCCCTCAATTAAAAGACAAAGTCTTTGTCTTTATTTTATGATTTTAAAGTTATTGTTTTATAATTTACGATTTTTATAATAGGGCCTCTCGTCTTAACGTGTCACTTTTCGTTTAAAACTGTATGCTATGAGATGATCGTACATTCTTTATTTCCAGCTATGGTTATAATTATTTAGTTGGGGTATTTTTGAAAGAAAAAAAAACCCTTTCATGTATATACTTTGCTAACTTTGACGTCGTTTCATGGGTATGGTTATTGTCTTAAGGTTAAGATGGTTTAAACATATGTTTAGGGTCGGGTCTGAACAGCTTGCTTGAGCACCTGTTAATATCCTTGTTCACATTGCAATGCAGTCACTAGTACACTTACAAGCGTTATGATTTAACGGCTGTGGCTTCATCTGCAAATTGCGGCTGCATCATTAAAATTCAATTGTTCATTCTACAGTGTGAAAACCATTTTTATTCAAACTATTGAGATCTTGTGTTTAAGTTTAAATGAAAACGAAAACATAAATCCTTTGAAATACAGAGTAGAAAATACAAAATGTGTGATTCACCAATGCGTAACTTTATTGAAACACTTTATCCGATTACATGTGAGTTTCCCGACGACTGTCCAACAATGAAGACAGAGCTGGCTAGGTAACCATTATTATGATGGAAATGAACGTTGACCGTATTCGCATGTTCATTGATTACGTCCAGAGGGACGTCGTATTCAAAAACGTCAAAATCAACGTTGGTCTGAATATTGGCTGGCTTCATTCTGGAAAAGTAAAGCATCAGAGTATGTCCATTGACTTCAACAGAAGCTGGTGTAAGATTAGACGTTGCATTGTTGACGGAGATGGTCAGACGGAGACGACAGTACTCAAGTCCAGATTTACCATTTAAATTGATGTGAACTTTAGCGACATTATGCTGAATTGGAATTGTCATTCTGTCTCCAAAGTGGAAGGATTCCTCGATTACCTTCATTGTGTTTAGGTTATGTCTAGTTGAAAACACCAAGAAACAAGAAATCTCCGCAGGTAAGGAGACTACCCCGCCAGACATGTGTATTCCGCCATTGTGGAGAACTCCACCGGCTTGGGCGTCCAGCTGATAACAAGTTGATGTCTCGTGTGTGGTTCCTATCCAATTGTTAGGGAAAACCAGGTGAACCTTGCTCGCGGTCTGAGCGTAGTTATGAAGCAGAACAATAACTTGTCGTTGATGAGAATCAGCAAGGACAAGGGGCGTAACCATTCTTATTGTTTTATCGTATTTGCTGTCAACTCTCAGGAACTTTTGGCTGGACTTAAAACCTTTCCAAAAGCTATATGCCCTTGCCACACCCGTTTCTGTATTATTGTTATAAAAAATACTTCCGTATGCAGTGCTTTCATCGACTGGGTGAGTCAACAGAAAAGCGTCCCCTCTGTCAACAAACCCACGAGTTGTCAGATGCGTGAATAGTTGAGCATTGTGAACAAAGCCAAACACCCACTCAGATTTAGTGCGCGGCTGTCGTTTTACCCGAAGTTCTGGATATGAAAGTCCCCATTCTGTAACCAATATTGGGACAGATTTTGCTGACTTAATGTGTGCGTAGTTTTCTACAATGTCCACAATACCCACCAACTTTGCTTCATCGAAAAGTCCCCATTTATGGGAAGAGTCTTGTCCGAGCTCATAAGGCATGATAAGAAAAGAAATCTAGATGATCTAACGACATATTCATGAATCCTTCAAGCATTTTCCACACTCTGTAATCACGTTCATGCAAAACTTTAACAACTCCCGTGTATGCTGGACCACCAACCTGCATATGAGGCCACTTTGCTTTGAGTCTTTTGGCCACGCGCTTATAGAAATCCGTCCATACACTGGAGTCCATATATTTATACAAGCCTCCAGGTTCGTTTACCGGTTCATAATACATGGGCAAAACCCCTCCACTGAATTCCTGAATGCCTTCCATCATTTGGTAGATCAGTTCAACCCCAGCATCCAAATTGTCTGGCAATTTTCCACCATATTTTGACGAACCCATATACTTAGGCCATGATGTTCCTTCCAATCAATAGAATTTATATAAGATGACTGTAGTTCAAATTAAATTTCTATGGCATATTACCAAATAACCCAAATGGATTTTTTTTTCATCTAATGTAATTACTTGTCCAAAATTAATTTCATAATACCAAAACAGATATCGTAGCAGCTGCAGATTGAATAAACTGCGGCGTAAGATTCGAAATATTTTGGACTTTATTTCTAGTGAAATCACCTTAAGTACGGCGTTAAACCCTAATCCATCAAACAACCAAACAATACACAAATCAACACCGCAGCTTACTGGTATAGATCTGATTTGATCGCTTACCTACAGTATACATCATAGTAGTACGGTGACGGCCATATCCGTCAATATTCGCCTTATATTTGGTGGCAATCATCGCCTGTATCTTGTGGTCTTTAAAGTACGCTGGATCCGAGTAACCCTTTCTGTGTGGGTCTTCTGGTGCCTGGAGTCACAAACGAAAAATTAAGTTAAGGTTCTCGACAAGTTTGTTGTTGTGTTTGCAACCCTGATAGGCAATTCCCGTAAAGTGCCGACCACCTGTTTATTAATCAAACCACCATTATGAATCTTGATGATGGTTTGGTCAATAAACCGAAACGTTGATGATGGTTTGGTAAATAAACCGAAACGTTGATGATGGTTTGAACAATGAACAGAAACGTTGAGTCAAAATGAATTCATTATCTTTCTTCAGAGTTGATGTTATACTTTACTGTTTATGGCTGATGGGCAATATTAGTGTATCAGAATTGAAAGATTACATCAGACAGTATGAAGAAATATTAAAATCTATATCGGCTGATAATAACTCTTGCACAGGAGAGTGCGTATTCCCGGTTATAATGAGTATAAGAAAACACCAAACATGGCGACAATTTTTATCACAAATGTGATTCCTCGAACTATTTAAAGGGGGCAGTCTAACGAATGAAATACCGGCGAGAAATAACTGTTAGAAAAAACCTTCTGTTACCAGGCACCTGTATATGGATAGGGTTTTGTGGCTGGGAGATATAATGATATATTTTACGACCGGTTTGAAAGCACTGCAGTGCAGTTCATTCGTTCCTTCAACAAATTTAAGGTTAGCCTTTATACCGTTGATACTCAACCTAAAATGGCAACTAGAAAATGGGGAAGGCAAGACATTATTTTGAACTAGGGATTCATGTGGTTATTGTAGTTGCATGGGGAAAAGATTTACTACTGCACCTCTAAAAGACCCAGTAGTAGTCATGACAGGCTATCCGTAATAGTAACATTAACAATTACTCCTGATTATGTTTTCTGGTGCGTTCCTATAAGCGATTCGTTGCATCAAATGTCTGGGAATCCATTTTGAAAAGTGCGTATTCTATCGCGTCTTTACTAAAACATAGACATTTAATCAAGCCTTCCGGTGTCATTTGTTATCATTCCTCGAAAGTGTGCCTTACATATTTGATAGAAGATAAATAGCATGTGCGTGGAAAAGCACATTTACCTTCATGAAAGAATCCCCTGTGAGATCAGCTTTTGCCCAGCGTCCAGCCCTCGTTCCAATCAACTTACTCGCCTCAATTCGTGCTTCTGAGTCCTGTCCATGGTGACCATTCCAACGATCTGGATCAAAGGTCAAGCGGCCATTTTGTGAGTGGTATTCTGGGTAGATCGTCACTGTTTGTGTCGGCTGTGGTCTGACTGAAGTCAGACAGAACACCAAAACATAACCAAATAACACCATGCTGTTCTGTTGACGAATTGCGGTTATAAGCATAATAGGCCTACCAATTACACACTATATATTTAGTTTATATATTTTTTTTCTCTCTGTGAAAGATTGCACGATAAACACATGGACGTGATATTTTATGTGCTTTTTATCGATTTAGGCGTTCCTTTTTATCATTTTTATCTTAATTTAATATTATCGGAGTACAAATAAGTCATTGTCATCTCTGAGTTAATATACCGGTAATGCATCAGTTGTCACGGAAACTAGTGACAACTCATTCTTACCGTGTCCTATGCATATAACAAACATACTATGTTGGGCTTAAAAAACAACACAGAATAAACCCAGCTAAGAAAAACAAAAAATTTCATAAACGACTGAAGAAAACAAAATGTATCATTGAACTTGTAAATTTAAATGAAAAATTTTACGCTTTATAAAATGTTATAAATTGCGATACCTGTGTGTATGGCAGCTTACGTTCCCTACCGTCTATCGTTTTAAAAATGACGACCATTTATGCCTCAGTCACATTTGCTCTCCGGCTAAGATACGACAACCGTAGGCCCGCGAAATCGAAGTATACATCGGGCAGCCGCAGAGGATCGGAGGTGGCCTCAGGGTCACCTTAGGGTATATCCCTATCTTTTACAGGCCGTAGTTGTCGGCGCGGGATTATTGCGCGGAGTCATAACTTTTTTCATTTCTAGGTTCGCCGTAGCAATTAGACACGGCATAGCCATGCCGTAGAGTGGTTCCCTGTGCGGCGACCATACGCCAGGCGTACGGTGGCCTTGCGTTTGTCATGCCCTTTGGTCGGCCGCAAGAATTCCACGGGCGCCATACGGTGGCCTTTCAGGCCTCTTGTGGTTACCTTGGTATTTGTCAAAAACGTACGCTTGCCGTAGGAACGCCCTAAGGCGACCGTGCGTCATTAGTTCAAAGGCCGTATACTGCAGCAGCAGGTTTTTTGTCTCCACAAATTCAAATTATGCCGTGCGGTTTCCGTAACATATGTGACCGCTACAAAATGTGACCGTGAGAATGCTGCGGCTGCCCTATAATTGCTATTGGCCGTAGATATTTTGGTCCCCACTGCCGCCGCGGCAAATGGGACTGAGGCATCAGTCTCCAGCTAAGGATTTGACGGAGGAAGATATGCATACATATATTTCCTGATCTTTGCGAGATAGTATTTTACGATTTGCATACTTTGTTTGAGGGTTCAATGCTGAACAAAAAGTATAAACCGTTTTAACATGTCGGCAGATGTATATGGGGAGTGTAAGACGATGTATCGCCAGGTATAGATTTCCAAAGTTCTCAACAGACATGTCTCGTCCAAGGTAGATTGTACGCCAGAAAGCATATCTAACATTTTGTCCAAATACACACATTTGCACAATTAACTTTACAGCAAAAACAAAACATATATGCGGGCTAGTTATGTTGTTACATTCACGGACAATGGCCTAAACAACAACCATCGATGAAGTCTATGTTCTGGCATCTTCCCGTCACAAGGAGGAAAGGACGATCGTCGTATTAAGCCTCTTTCCTTTTTTACCTTGCGCTCATTGACGCAAAACCCTGAATCAATTGTAGCGTCACAACAGCTACTTTCGAGTTACTTCCCTCTGACACAGCCGATCATATTGGAGATGCCATTAACAAAGTAACCATGGCAAGTAGGCTACAGGTCCCCCCCCCCCCCCCACACACACACACACACACCACACAGACATGCACACAAAATGGGTCCATTAGCTAGCCCTGACGACTGTGTTAACTGTTGTATATTGACGAAAGGATGTTTAACATACCAACCAAATGTATAACAAATACACATACAGTGGGACAATAAACATTAATCCAAAAAGTGATTCCGAGGCAAACAATCCTTTCCGACGGATGTTTGTCAATCTGATGCGGAAGAACGGAATCTGCTCTACTAAGCTTAATTAGTTTAGTATAACATGCAGCGCAAATATGGCGAGTTATGTTATCCCTCGTGGTGGGACTGTAACCAAGAACTTGAAGTAGCTGTTTAACTACAACAGGGGCACATGATAAGATTTATCGTAGCTTGAGCAGAGGTAAAACATCCACGCTAATACGGCAAGTGACACTGTCCACCATGATGTTTTGTTGTCGTCGAACGTGATTTGAAAATGGCTTTCTGTTTGGCTGTTCGTTTCTAAGTAG
Source organism: Mopalia vespertina (assembly GCA_030265115.1). Lineage (NCBI taxonomy): Eukaryota > Metazoa > Mollusca > Polyplacophora > Chitonida > Mopaliidae > Mopalia > Mopalia vespertina. The sequence goes on from JAQQZZ010000561.1 coordinate 9,129, forward strand.
TCCAGTGAAATGTTTTGAAATTTTTGTAGCTTATTGGGGCAAGGTAAGAAAAGGTATAATTCTGGTCACATGCCTTTTGACCCATGCTTGGGTAAATGATGTTCTGGAGGTGTGTGAGGAGTCGATCAATGTCAATCAATGGAACGACGCCTATAACCTCCAGCATTTAAGCACTATTATTTTAGCGGTCATTGAAACATATTTACGCAGTTGTCCTTTGCAACTAAGGATAACCAGAGCTTAGCACTGAGGCACTATCTTAATTTCTTTTCTCTTGCTTATTCAACACAGTTTTAAAATCTGTGACTGGTAAAATATTATGGATATTGTAGACACCAACGCATACATGTTTACCCTAATCAGGATTTTGTTTTAGAATTTTTTTGTTCCGGCAATGATTACAAAAAGTTTCGAAGATAACAATTTAGGTCAACGTGGAAGTGAGACAACGTCAGATTTAGATCAAACTGTGTACTTGATAAACAAAAGACTGCTGATAAGCTACATGCACCTATAAAAAAGTGGTAATATGACCCACCATTCAAATAGTTGTGTAGCAGCTGCTGCCACCTATCGGCTGTCACACACCGTAGTACATCTACACATGAGCAGTAAGTTACAATATATCCGCCGCGAAAATCAAGTTTTGTTTCTGAGCAGGGCCGTGCTGACATTTTGCGAATCGCCTGATCTAATGGTAAATATCTGAAGAAACAATTGTTTGTAATAAGGCAGTTGACCCTAGGTTCGAGCAAATCTGTATGATTTTGGGGTATTGTCCGGGGACAGAAAATGACTGGGTGAACTGTCAAACATTCGTGCGAAAATCTGTAATCGGGACATTACGATAGTCTTGGTGGGGCAAAATGGCCCATGTGTCGAGGGACAAAATGGCCCCGTAGTCCATTTTATCCCTAGCTGGGCCATTTTACCCCACGTCCCGTCAACGTCGACTATATTTTTATGTAGACTTAAATGCCAGCCTGTGTATATCGTAATACGAACGTTATTTATTTGCAGGTTGCATTGTGGATTATTAATGATGCCAATGAACTACGTAAGAAAGACAAACAGGCAATCATGGACAGAAGAAGCCATGGAATCTGCCCTACAATCTCTTGAAAGCGGTTTGATGGGCCATAAAAAAGTATCAGCTCAATTTGGTGTTTCCCGTTTCACACTAAAAATAAGGCACAAGGACAAAAATAAGGTTGCCATAGGTTCAACTAAATCCCTTGGACGTTATAAAATGGTTTTTAGCCAGGAGGTGGAAGCTGATTTGGTACGCTATATATTAAACATGGAACAGATGATGTTTGGGCTAACTACTGCTGAAGTAAGCCTTACTATTTTAATGGAACGACATAAAGGACTCAATTCGTTCTTGATGAACTGCTGTTGTTTACTGTTTTCGTTAACTTATATAGACATTTTGCGTTTAACAAGGCCAAAAACGTGCTTTGAGACTTACCTTAATTGACAATTACTTATATGATAATTCACCAAACTAATGTTCCTTTATATCTTAAAAGTCCAGTACAAAATCAATTCACTAAGTCGTGCATGTTTAGATGGATATTCTGTTTGTTAATTGCTGTCCAGTTGCCCCATAGTCAGGGGTCATTTTAAGCAACCCGTGATACAAAATGGCACACCTCATCCTCTTTTCTTTCTTTCGTTTTTCACCGTTAAATACCAGTCTTATCCAAGTTGGTGTGTGTGTAATGTTTGTTATGAATAAAGGGTTCCCAAGCAATATGACCCGCCTTTTACTCTTGTCTCATTTTTTGTTAAATTAACCACAAAAATTAAGGTGGCCATTTTGCCCCACCTTCCCCTACTGTCCGGGAGTTGTGAAAATGGTAAAAAAATAATGTATGTGTTACTCTGGCGTGTTCCACAACAATGATGTTGGAATTTAAAACGGCCCTCTGTGTCTATATTATAACATAGGTTATCCTCCCGTTGTATCTATTTTAGTTTGAAAATATAACCTTGTCTTTGGTCAGTGTTTGCCGTTATTTCCTAACTTTGTGACAGCTTATCGAATGACATTGTCTTGCTGTCTTCCGAAAACTCCTACACATCAAACAATTTTAAATGTTAAATCTCACCACCGATTATATTTACATCAAAAACTTGGTGTTGTTAAAACTGTATCAATGTCTCAGGACTCGGAATACAGGGACACTGAACATTCTGTTATAAGAAAATCTCTCTTGGCATGTAATTACCCTAAGTGGTGTATCCAAAATCAAACGATTGCCAACTTCTTCTACATGGAAACAACAAGCGGATCTGTAACGTAAACTGCAGCCTTCTATCAGCCTAGATAGTGTAGCTGTTTTTAGATGTTACGATGGCCTCGATTTAGATTAAACAGGGATTTTGGATTTTAAGATATTCTTTAAGACCACAGATACACAACAACAACTCCATACCAAATCTTCTCTCGAGAAGTCTGTAGGTTACCCATATAATAACTCCAAAGTTAGATCTATAATGAAACTTGCCTCTGTGAGTTTATCTAAAACATGAGATGATTTATCGGCTTTTATTAATCGACATGTCTGTGCCGATCTTCATTTACAGTGTGTTAAGCCTTGGTCTCGGGTACATGCAAATATTAATACATTAATATAGAACATTGGTTCACATAACATTTATTCAACCAAGAATCTCACTAGTCAGTGATGGTTAATATATTGTATCACATTATCGGTTATGGTTAGAAGATTGTATCATGTTATCAGTGATGGTTAGTAGATTATATCAAATACCTTCAGTGATGGTTAGTAGATTGTATCACATACATTCAGTGATGGTTAGTAGATTGTATCACATTATCAGTGATGGTTAGTAGATTGTATCACATTATCAGTGATGGTTAGTAGATTGTATCACATTATCAGTGATGGTTAGT
>JAQQZZ010000572.1:0-12050 GCA_030265115.1 Mopalia vespertina
ACACCACTTAACTCCCCCCTCCCCAGTGGAACTATACAAACACTCGGCTGACCAGTCTTATATCTAACTGTTTAGGCTCAACACCACTTAACTCCCCCCTCCCCAGTGGAACTATACAAACACTCGGCTGACCAGTCTTATATCTTACTGTTTAGGCTCAGCACCACTTTACTCCTTCCTCCCCTCCTCAGTGGAACTATACAAACACTTGGCTGACCAGTCTTATATCTAACTGTTTAGGATCAGCACCACTTTACTCCCCCCTCCCCTCCCCAGTGGAACTATACAAACACTCGGCTGACCAGTCTGATATCTAACTGTTTAGGCTCAACACCACTTTACTCTAACCCCCTCCTCAGGGGAAGTGACAGTGTACTAACACTCAGCAAACCAGTCTTGTCTCTAACCGTCCTGTCCGTTTATGCACTTTATATCAGCAACATAAATATAGAAATATGGCTCATTAAGGATAGTAGAATGGGATTATTCTGGAGACTCCATTTGATGAATTAAGACAAAACACACCTCAAGCTCTCTGTCTCTTTGCAGTCTGTCTGTGATTTATTTCCTGTGTGTTTTGTTTAACTGTATTAAGTGGCTTTTTCTCATAATTTTCCAGGAGGGACAGCCTCTGTGTATGTTGGCCAGCCATTAGACACTGTCAAAGTGAAAATGCAGGCATTTCCCACCATGTACAAGAATGCCTTGGATTGTTTTCTGCGCACATATAAACAGGATGGTATTGCTAGAGGACTTTATGCTGGTACTGTGCCATCCTTAGCAGCTAATATTGCGGAGAATTCCATCCTATTTTGTTTCTATGGTGTTTGTCAAAAATCTGTCGCCTTTTTAAGCGGAGTGCCGAATGTTAAGGACTTGTCCCCGGTGCATAATGCGTTTGCTGGTAGTGGAGCTGCTGTGTTCTCGTCATTCTCTCTCTGCCCCACAGAACTTGTGAAATGTCGTCTCCAGGCCATGAGGGAAATGGCGACCCTTGGTCAGCTGGAGGGTGGACAAGAAAGACTAAAGATGTAAGTATAGTAGATACACCCTTAGATCAAACTTTTCTAGCGCTAATGAAGTCTACTTATGTTATATTTTCAAGCCAAATCATCAATCACCGTAAATGATTTTCAATTATCCCACGCCAGTATTAGCTGGCAACTTCTATGCAGTTGTTATTATTTCTGGTGCAGATTTAAAGTAGTACAGTATGTTAGAAGATTATAGAGGTAACTTTATAAATTAAGCAAAATGATATTAACCTGAGTGATTTTGATGGGTTTATTGAAGTGCACTGCGGTGATGTTACTTCACTAATCTGGTTAACATTCTTATCACTTAACTTGATATACTATTGTATTGACATGTGGTCGGCCCCCATATTAAATAATCAAATGTCACCTGGATACAAGAGCTTGATAAAAGTCATGGCCTCCTGACCGTCGAACCGTAGAATTCTGTAGTCCTAGATCTCGTGGCGACAGAAGGTTTTCATTCAACAGAGATAACCATGGGTTTACTTTAAGAGATCATGGTGGCATGTAAAGATTTGTTCTCTGAGATTTCTCTCTGAGATTTGACAAACCTGATTAATCCTTATAGGTACTGCACAACTGGGGTAAATTCTAAAACTAATTTCATCATTAACTCATTGCTAAAGGGGGATAAATCAGTTTGAACAATCTGCCTGACAGTATAATGTTTTTGTCATTGTAGGGGCCCAGTAAGTATAACAAAAGAGATTTTAAAAGCAGAGGGTATGAGAGGATTATTTAAAGGTTTGACCAGCACGTTTATGAGAGAAGTGCCTGGCTATTTTTTCTTCTTCGGTGGTTATGAGACTACACGGATGCTGTTGACACCCCCTGGAAAAACCAAAGATGATATAGGTTGGTTATGTAACAGAAGTCTTTTTAAATATATAATTATAATAGAGATATGCTTATTAATTTTGCAATCTTTATGTTTTGTGTTGAGCCTGTTTTATTGAAAGACAAAAACTTCACTGGTGTTGAATGTTTAATAAAGCCATTTACTTGACCTTCCCTGCACAAGACTGACTTTGGCCTGTCAAGTATGTTAACATGCCGGTTAACAGGTTTCTAGTTTCTTTGGAGAGTGTTTTTCTTCTTGATTTTCCATCAAACACCAGCAATGCAAAATTGCAACACATTAAAGTTAAATTGTGGCGTTTGGGAGGGAGCTTCCTGGTGCTCTCAGAGCCATGGGGCAACAAGAAGCCGATCTGTTTGTGATGGTTTTTTGTATGGTGTCTTGTGATTGTCCTGTCTTCATCTGTTACCAGTGCTACAAGGGTTGTTTCCTTCACCCATTGGGCTGACATACAGGCACGCCATCATCTGTTACCAGTGCTACAAGGGTTGTTTCCTTCACCCATTGGGCTGACATGCAGGCACGCCATCATTTCAGTGACAGGGGTTCGTTTCACAAAGCTTTCGTTGAACTTAACTGTCATGGCAACACTATGTCTTCAACACTGGTCGTCATGGCAATTATGTTTTGCGTAAGCTAAGATCGCTTTGTGAAACAGGCCCCAGAACTTTAAGTATAACGTTAAACAACCTCAAACAATCAATATTGAAGTCAAATACCTGTTAAACATCATGAAAAATATTTGAGTAAAACTTTTAAGATCAAGCAAAAAAAAATTCTTTTTAACATATATATGTACAAGAACATAGCTCTGGGTTGAATCAGACATTTAATGAAACATTCTAACCCTATACAAGTTACGTGCCGTGCACAAATATACATAATAAGGAACACAGCTCAGCGGTATTAATGAGACAACTATGACTGCTTTGTTTATCGCTGTTCCGACTTCCTCCCTTCACAGACTCGCGCTGCATGAGTGTACAAATAGTTAAAGACCATCTCAAAGACAAATACTTTAAACACATAAATGCATAATCCGTAAACAAACTTGTGGTGTGATATTTTCAATTCCCAAGGGAGTAAACACACGTTATATCCCAGTGTGCGATTGTTCATCCACCAAATTTCTAATAATAAAAAATATAAGACATGGCCGCCTCCACTTCAAATTTTATTTTCTTAATTTTATAAAAATTACAGTACAAATAGGGAATTGGTTGTCACGAACATAGTTTAAAACATGTCTGCTTCACAATCGCTACAATGATTATGTAATGGCATCAAAATATCAGAAAAATTGTTTCTGCTGAGTTTTTCGCTGTTTTACATCTCAGCTGATGTAAACCCCTAAACCCTTTTCAGTTTTGTCTAAAAAGAGTGACATTTTTTGATGGGATTATGTTTGTTACTTCCCTTTGTAGTGGTTCTTAAACTTACTTAGCATCATGATTACCATTACAGGTGTGTTACGGACAATAATATCAGGTGGTGTAGGAGGTGTTCTTCTCTGGACCATCATCTTCCCAGCGGATGTGGTCAAGTCCCGTATTCAGGTCCAAGCAGTGATCGGCAGTGAAGCTCCCACCTTCCTGTCAACTGTCACAAAAATATATCGAACTGAAGGTATGGCTTCTTGTGTTTCAGCTTACAGTATGTCTTATTGTGTGATCTATGTGGAGCTAGTGGGTGGTTAGGAGAAATCTTCCTGTTGCACTGAGAGTTAAAGGGCATCTCGAAAATGAGTCGTTTGTGACATCTTTGTATTACGTCTTGGGATCGTCCTGTCTTGTCTTATTTGTTGCTGATGGCATTGACTGTGGTTTCCTCCTCCTATGGGGCTGGCACGTTGTCATATGAGTGATATAAACTTAAGTATGGCGTAAAACCCCAATCAAACCAGCAAACCATCTACATGTATGTGGAGTTAACATTTGACAGGGAATTCTGTCTTCATGTGGAAAAAAGCAATTATCAAAATGTTGCCGTGCAATGGCCTGCTGCTCTCTTCGCTCACGTTTAACGCAATGCAAAGCTAGTTTGTTTGTTTTTGTACAAGGCATTGTAAATGTTGAGTATGGATAAGGTGCACAAATACACTATTCTTAATCAGCCTATATGCAATTGTTTGGTAAGCAATTCGTAACAGTTTAGAATGGAAATCCTAAATTAAAATCCCTGTCTATTCTGTCTAAGTCACAAAACACAAATGGCCATGTATTTTCATGCATCAGTCATAACACAGAGCTGGCTTTGTACATCATACAGTTGTTGTATACAATCGATGTACATCATACAGTTGTTGTATACAATCGATGTACATCATACAGTTGTTGTATACAATCGATGTACATCATACAGTTGTTGTATACAATCGATGTACATCATACAGTTGTTGTATACAATCGATGTACATTATACAATAGTTGTATACAATCGATGTACATCATACAGTTGTTGTATACAAATAATACAATCAATGCATGGAGAATCCAGGTTTGGAAAACAAAAGCTAAGGCAGCAATCTTTCATCAAGCAAGCGGAGTTAGATCAAAATTATCTATATTAGGCTAAAAGTATTGATTTGTTGGAAGAAGTTTGCAGTGGTTTGGATTTATTTTATTGATATGTTACATTTAGTATCCCTTACATGAGCTCTTTTGTTTCAGGTATACGAGCATTGTACAAAGGTTTAGGTCCAACAGTACTGCGTACATTTCCTGCCACAGGGGCACTCTTCCTGGCTTATGAAACTACCAAAAAATGGCTAGGGGTGGGAGCTGACACATTTTCAAAACCATCAGAGTAAATAGCTTGCTACAAAATGCCGAGTTTGAATTGTTTTCCATACCTTTACAGTGGAATTTTGGAATCTCAATAATTATCACAAGTATTGTTTGTATTACAAATTACCAAGCTCTATTTTACACAAAGTGTTGTTTGTAAACACTGATATAAACAGCTGTTCAGGTTTTAATTTCCTCACATTAGGCTGTGACACATTTTATTTTGATACTTTGTTTTAGATATTACTATTTAACATACATGTGTGCTATTGATACAAAACGTGTTTACTTATGATCTGTATTATTAACCATGTCCGTATCCAGGACAGAATCCTCAGCTTCGTATCTTTTTTGAAACCTAGACAAACTCACTGTACTGGTTTAAAAAGTTCATTTGCTGTTCAAATAAGTGAACAATTATAGAAAAACTGACGATTGAGGACAAATGAAAAATACAAAAAATGTTTTTCAGATAGATTCTTGTGGAAAGTGTAGTTCATTTTACATGCAGCTCAAGTTTTGATATTATCCCAAACCAGATAAAATGATATTATTATTAGAAGTGTTGTTCATTGTACATTAACCTGGTCTGATGTTGAGGTGATGTCTAGTTTCCAGTGAATGACTGGACTAGTTACTGTATACATGGGCCAGGCACACAGCTCACATATAAATGAAATTACTGGTAGATTTCAACAGGATCTGATGAAAGTGTGGAATATATGTAGGATACATGTTTGTAGTTACCTTTGGATTGTTCTTTTCTGTCATCAACTGGCTTTTCTCATTTTCTTTATATTAGATACATTAGTAGATTGCAGTGTCTTTCAGGTCTGACAGTATAGTGTGTTTTGCATCATTAGTTGGGTGGATTTGAGCACTGACAACATCTTCTAAGATGTGTAGCTTGTTTGTTGAGATTTACATCTGATATTTATTAGTTTGTGGTGATATAACTTCTACTTAATCTACTCTGACATTAGAAGTGCCAATCATTTTACTGTCTCATTTGTTAACTTTTATTTTTCTCTATGCACTTGTTATATAGTTGTGTTCAGTTTTTAACTGTTATTTCCCTAAGTAGCTTAGACTACTGTTATGGACATTCTTTTTCGGTTATCATATAAATGCTTTTTAGAACCAATATCAAACTGTTATAGAACTTTAAGTACTTAAAATAATCAGTAACAAAATCAGTTTAAAAGTGAATTATGATCTGTGGGTTGACAGCCAATAATAATCTGGAAATATGGGCAAGGGAGGTACTTTAATCTTTGTAAGTGATCTCTTTAGTGAATGTGTTTAACAGATATTAATTTGATGTTAGTGATGTCATGAAAAAGGTCCTGAATAACTACAGTTTGACATGACAGAAGTTGCCAACACCCTCTTCACATTCGGATTAACAGAGCTTTTTCATTACCACTATGAAGCCATGTAGATTCGCAAAATTTAGTATTTAATTTGTAGGGACTTCTTTTAAATGTAGACTGAATGTCATATGTTTGGTCAAATATTATGTGGAAAAATTACTAAGTAAATAAATTTGATATGATAACTGGGCTTGTTTTATCTCTAAGATATATTGATGACCGGTTTGTTTGGGGTTTAACGTCATACTCAAGGATATTTCACTTATATAACTTCTATGACAGATTGTCCATTTCACATTGCTTAAATACAATGGAAAACTGAGAAAAAAACTCATAAAATCCATTACCAAGGCCACATCCCATGACTCCCTTATAAACCTGATGGTCCAACCTGTGAACGGTACATGGAAGTAGGGTTTGTTAGCAGACATGCTAACCGTTTGGCTACAGCCATGTTCTATTCATGGAAAACTTGGACTTCATTGGACATACATTTATTGTGTAATTTAACAACCCAGGACAGGACCAGGTTTATCTTCCTGGACAATTAGGGAGGAAAAATTATTATAACAAATATTCTGCAATATTTCTTGATATTGTATTTACCAGATGGCCATGGTTTAATGTACACTGATTGGTGATGTAGGTTTGAATTATTTTGTTAATTTTCAGGACAAATGAGCATTCTAAAAGCAACAGTGAATCAAAACTTTCTTGCTCGAATTAGCTCAGGTCTCTATTACAGGAGGGAAAAACAAATCTCAATTGTATTGCTCCTGTTAAACTATTCTCTATTCGTGGCCGACTATTTCGTAAAATTCTTCAAAGCCGACACATCTAACCCAGTTTATACGAGAGCCTTACGTCATGGTCAAAAATGTGCAAGGGAGATAATTCAGTGTCTTTAATCACCCTCTTTCAAAGCATGGAGGTCCTCCATTGCAGATGTATTTAACCAGTGCACAAATTTTTGGGAGAGATTTGTAAAGTGCCTAGATGCTGTGAAACTATTCCAAGTGTGACATTTATCATATCAGGGTGGGTTTTTTTCCTAGTTTTGTCCCTTAGATTTTTCTTCACCCCTTATGAGTCTTGGTGGACATTTGCCGGTTGGGCTTTGGCAGGAAAATTGCACAAATTAAAAGGTCTGACTATAATCTAGAATTCATTGCTCAAGATAACGGAGATCGCATCCTCAAGCTCCCACTATTCAAACAAACTTCGGCAAAACACTACAGATTATAAAGCATCGGGTAATTTTCCTGTGGTCGTTGCCAGTTCTATCAACAGAGGTTATTGCACCCATCAAACAAGATTACTTAGAACATTTATTCCTAATCCAGCGGTGACGGACTACAATAAGATCAGACACTTGGTATCATTTTCTCTTTCCATAGCCTGAGGTTGACATTTTTCATCCATTGGGCTGGCATATCCCATTATGGGATACTCTGTACAGAGTGAAACCCCTGATCAAACTAATATATGTGTACCAGTGCTCTTAAACTGTCACATTTTGGACAACATAATAGAGGATGGTGCATAAAGAAATACAAAATAGACTTTCCATTAGAGTTCTTTATTAAAAATTCAAAATACATGTATAACATTATATGTGGTTTAACAGTTGAAATGTGTGAATGATGTACTTTACAAACAGTCTTGTTATTTAATACAGATAAATACATCAATAGTTCTGGCTTATTATTATGATTTTAGATTAACAATACTGATTTATTAATTATGATAAAACATATCCAAGGATTGACTTGAAATTGTCATGGTAACCACTGATGTCTCAAGGGTTTCTCACTTATACGACCACACTCAACTTACAACAGAGAACACCACCAGTTATAGACTGATGACAGGGTTACATGTGAACAACTGTTGGAAATATGTTCCTCCATAAACGAAACAAATTTAAAATACCTGTTTAGATGAAATGTACGAGAACTCAACATTCTGATTATCTCATTACTTATTACTGTGAAAACTAAACAATTTCAACAAGACCTTGAATAGCACGGATAATACAAACAGGAAAATACTTAGAATAAAATCCAATTATTACAGACTTTCATTCAACAAAATTCTATATTTACAAATGTTCAATGAATGTGAAATACTGGTCATGTTAGATGGAGAATGTCTTAAACTTTTCTCCATCATGGTGGCTTTGTTTACACAAGTATAATAATAATAAAAATATGTTTTTATATGCACCACATGTTTTCATACCATTTATTTATTTATTTAATATACATTTATTCTTTAATTTTAAAACAAAGTAAAATTGTAAACTTAGCACACTGTGAAAAGAACTCTCTGATGATCGTTTAGCAATGAGTTGAAATTGAAAAATGATATACTAGGTGTTACACCGTACTGGGGTTATTTTCAGTGTAACAAGAACTGTCCATGGTTAAAATTGACTAGTTTCTTCGGTTAGGGTTTAACACCATACTTAAAGTTATTCCACTCACATGAGGAAATGCCTGCTCAATGGGTGAAGGAAACAGCCCTTGACGTCACAAGGCAGTCCCAATTATTATCCCTTTGTGTTGCCCATTAGGGAAATCTTGAACATGCTGCCTAAGTTACCAGTTACATCAATTATCAACACAGCAGATAAAATATACCTAAACATAGTCATTGAAATAAGCAGTTAAACCACCACTTGCCTTGCTGAATTGTTTGATTGGAGTTTAACAACCTACAAAGATTACTCACTTATGATGCCTTGCAAGTTGCAACCAATATGAGAATAGCAAAACACCCTCGAGGCCATGGACACCAAAAGATCACAAGACCCACTACAAAGACATCACAACACAGATCGGCTTCCTTTGTTAAAACATTTTTGATAAATAAACTGGACATTATAAACACAACATATAACATAGCCACACCATTACACGGACATGAATGACAGGAAAAAATCCACTTCAGTTTGGTCAAGGGGGATTATGCACAGTACCGAGATATCCCCAGACAACAGTGATTGTTTGTTTAGGTTTCACGTCATATTCAAGGGTATTTCACTTATATGACGACGGATTGTCCACATTACACTACTGCTTGCCTAATTATGTTGGAAAACCGTAAGGAAACCACATAAAACCACCCCCATGATTGTCCGAGCCACATTGCGTGACTCACTCATATACCCGATGTTTGACAGAGGGACTCGATCCCGTAAACGGTAAATCAAAGTAGGATTAGTAAGCACACACGCTACCACTAAGCCACAGCCATGGGCCCAGACAACAGGGAAACACACGGTTTGTTTTCCCACGAGGACACAGGAGGTGCACGTCCTTCAGCTCACCACCAATTTTTAACTTGCATAAAAAAGATTAAACTCAGTGACAATTATGATTGGAATACCATCGAAATAAGTTTTTCCCATTAAAGTCTCGCTACCAATCTGCCCAAAACAGCCCAGAAAAAGTTTTACTTCAAAGACAGTTCGTGCAAACATAAAAAAAATGCTATTTACAGATAAATATAAATCGTTATAGCAAAACGACATTTTGTTTGATTCTCATTTCAATGGATAATACAAGCCACAGGTATGTATGTCATTCATAAGACCAGTCCAACTGGAACGATAGACCTGTTACCTTATCAATATAAGATTTTAACTTGTCATAGATAGTGTATGTCCTAGTATACAAATACATTTCTTCTGATTAGATATAACATTTTATTATATGACACACTTTGGAAGATAATGAGTCTTCTTTGACCCCAATTCCAAGGTTTTAACAATCGATTTTCTGGCAACAGTTGGCAGATTGTTCCATCTCCCTGTATGACTCCTTTCACTGCTGCAGAGATTTGTCACTTCAGCCCCTCAGAGTTTCTGTCCTGTAAAACAAAAAAAAAACATACTTAAGTGTAAATTTAATTTAAATTCATCTTTTCTTTCAACAAAAACTGTAATGAACTTTCAATTCTCATCTTTTATGGAAATGAAAATCTGATCAACATTGATAATTACTAAATTTTTTGGTATAGAACAGAATAAATATTAACATCAGCTCAATTGGAGTTATTAAACCAATTGTTACTAAATATTTATACTCACCAAATGCACTCTGTAATGGTGAATAAAATCGAGCATTCCTGTTGGCTAATGGTGAGGGTCGTGACCTATCGGGCTGGTCCACTGTAAATTTCTGTGGGGGAGTTTGGGGATTGTTCTCCTTACTGTGCTGAAACGCTTTGCTTGGATCAAATTTTGATTTACAAGCTTGAACTTGTACCTTCTCTTCTACCCGCTGACTGCTGCGTCGTAATTTTGACATCTGTTCTTTTGTTTTTGTTAATTCCTACAAAATGTAAACATTTGAGTCAAACACCTAATAGCATTCCAAGCTTGACAATGTCTAAAGATATAAATGCAGCCAACCATTACTTTTAATGATATAATTGTCTCCCTTGCTTTATCTAAACACAAAACAAATAATGATGACCTTATCCCCTACAAGGTAATGGGCCACTAGTGTACCATGATGAATGTATTGTCGTCTTACCTGTTTGAGATTAGTATTTTCCTCCTTCAGTTTAATGATATGTTTAATCTTCTGTTTGTGGTTTTGATGTCCCATAAGTTTGGCGTAGTCACGGCTCAATTTATCAACCTCATTCTGAGCATCCTTATTACGACCTAGAAACAAACAGGGTGTATCAATGATAGATCTTTTTGTTTTGATACTGTGACCGGTACCAATTGATTAAACGGTGTTTAAATACCCAAGGGTATTTCACTTATATGACAGCGCTGTAACCAACAGTCATTGCCACACTAACACGACCATAAAATGTGAACATTAATGCTCCTCCAGTGCTAAGTAAAGCACCATGTCAACACTTGAAACATACTGCCCTCAGCCAGTGGGTGAGCTAAATTGAAGTAATAATATGTCTGGATAATGGAGCTATTACAAAGAAACTCAACAGTGACAAGGTTTCACAAGACACATCACCCATGTATTAAAATAATTAGCTTCCAAATGACCGAGGCTAAGTTAGAAATTAGTCCAAAGATAATCCAAACGTTTCATGTGAACAAATTTATTTAAGGAGACATTTGAAAACACACACAAATCTTCCATGTTGTAAAGAGAATACTATTACAGGGTTGAGAGAGCAGCAAAGTACAAACTCTATACATTTTTAGATTAGAACTCTCAGGGTCACCCGGCGGCCGGCGGTCAACCGCCGAGTGATAGGCATTGTGCAGCCAGGTGTTTCAAAGAATTTCTAAAAAAAATATTATTTTTTTCCACAAAACAAAAAAAAGGATAGGAAAGAAGAGAAAGGGGGGTGGGGTCCTCGACATTATAACAGAATACCTTGTTCCTGTACCTGCTAGGGCTGTAACGATGTTACATGTATCGATTTATATCCATAGTAAATTTGCCAATCGATCGACATCCATAAAGTGTCCAATTTTCGTTACTTTGTGAAAAGCACTTTTTAGACACAGTTTGGTCGAAATCGGACATTGTAACAGTTTCCCTGTTCACTCATTTGTTCCAGTATGATTAATTTGCAAAGTTTAAGTGCCTGAATTGCAATTTATAACGATTTGTTTGTATTTATTCTCTGTTGGAAAACAGTCACCACAGGACTCCATCATATACAATGTTCATTTACATGTACATGTAGGCCTACATAGGCATGTGCTATATAATGATGGTACCTGGTATCTGGTAACAGTTACTGTGTTGCATAGCTCCCAACAAAAGCAGTTGTCATTTCAAATTTTTTCTACAATGCATGAACTTGATTTAAATTTTGAAGATAAAAAAAAACAATAGAAAGATAGGTCTATATATTTTTTTATTATGAAACAAGTCAGAAGAACCATTTTGTTATTTTTTTATTTTATTAATAACTATCCTTTTAGCCATTTGTATTGTGAAAGTAACTAGGCCTACTTTTCCCATAATATTGCAAATGGATTTTCATTGAGTAGGTAGAT
>JAQQZZ010000583.1:0-12049 GCA_030265115.1 Mopalia vespertina
AAAACCACTTTTCTTGTATGTTCAACTTATCGACATCCAAACGAGTGTGAAGTTTCTTTTTTGACTGAGTTTATTTTGCATTCAATGAATTAAAAATAGATTTTAAGTCTATCAACGTGTTTGGTCCTATCGAGACACCCCATAAGAATTTGTTCCAATTGCATGGGATGTGTTGTGGATTTTATTCCAAACTCCCACAAATGCCCAAAATGACAGGACACCCAATAAAGTGTAAACAACAGGCTTTGTTAAGAAGGAACAATTTGGGTTAGGTCCAATTGAGCGATCAAGCTGCGGTGAATGTTTTATTTAATAACTTTCTGCTGTACTGCAAGAAGGTTTGCTTTTAAATAAATACCGTTATAATCTAGATCGTGCTGGGTTGCTTTGTGTGAAAAGGCTAGGCCTACCACTATCGTTGGAATACTGTGAAATGCGAAGGCCATATCGTCGCTTATATCTTTCATTTCGATCTAACTTTTTTTAAGTGTTTGGGGATTCCATCAAAGATATTATGACTTATATTTCTGTCTTTCACTACCGCCTACCAGAAAATACACCACTATGCCATTAGAAGTCGAACAGTTACAAGCATGTATTACACATCCCAATCTTGCTCTCTGAAGAATTTGTTCATTGACGTCACCTTGATGGATATGTACAGACAGAATTCCTTCAAATAAAGCCGTTCAGAACTCTCCATACGTAATTAATCAACTATTTCAAGACTGTTCGTGATTTAATAGCTGAAGTCTAAATTCCATGAAAACAGGAGGGACGAGATAGAGGAGGATTTATTGATAACTTGGCGGAGATCTATTTCTACCATTGAAGAATTAAGACAATGTCTTCCAGCCCGTAGGGAGATAAACGTATTACCCTTTTCTAAAGCTAATTAACAAAAGCCGATATACTTCAAATAGCCACCAGTACAGTGGATATGTCCGTGTGTAATCATATTGAGGTTTATGAAAAAATTCAGTAAATCTTGATGGCCAACTGAAGTTTAGTCCTCAGTCTTTGTTTGTTTGATTGGATTTTTGCGCGGTGCTAAAGGCTATTTCATTAATACAACGGCGGTCCAGCTAAATGGGTCGAAAACACCCTCAATACCACTGACAATAAACAAAAACAGACACTAAAATCGCAGGAAAGTATAGACATAGACAGGAAAGACATCATAAGCGTATGAGCGTCAAGTTCCCCTTATGTCTGCGAGCACCAGAAAGCAGGAAGCTACTGCCAACCACCCGCGCCCTCAATTCAGCATACCGAATTAAACAATCTTGTGAAAGCCAGATTGCTTAATGCATCGAGTTGTTATTGCCATGTAAACACATAGACAGTTTTTAAATATAAAACAATTTATATAAAAGAAACCATTTATATGATACAAATGGACAAACCGATGGCCGTCTGGCTAAGGGCAGTTTGTTTGAAGAGTAGCAATGCTGTCTTTACTTAGCACTGGAGGAAAAGTAACTTTCCAACGTTATGGAAACGCTTTACATCTTGGTTGTGCTAGTGTCAATTGTTGTTGGAACACACCGTCGTCATATAAGTAAAATACCCTTAAGCACGGCGTAAAACACAATGTTAAGGCATTGCACTAAATAATTACGCCATGTCAATAAACATTACATTTTAATTCAGACTGACGCAAAAGACGAATATAAAAGCCTTTTTGTTCGCCGAAACTTAAACATATTAAGCCACAATTAATAGCATGTATACACGTACAGCAACACGCGGGGGGGGGGGGGGGCAAAGTACCCACCCTAGTTTGCCCGTCCCGCACATTAAACATGGATATACGTGTAACTGTTAATGTTATATAAACACGCTCCCACGGAAACGCCACTGGGTTAAAGACAAATATGTTTAAACGATTTCTAAGAGTTGCCTTCCAGCTGTTAAACCTAATTGAAGTGGTGTATAACTGATGTGACCCAAATCTTACTGCAAAGTTGTCTCCGTCCAATGCTATCAGTTAAATAATAAATAGGTATTGCTTGAGTGAGTGGAGGAAAGGATTTTTCTTTTGAGCATTCGTGATCATGACATTGTCAGAATGAGACTGTCAACCCCATTTAATAATCCAATGCCTAAACATATTCAAACCATGGTGGCTCATTGTTGTATGCGTTAAAACGGGATAAGTGTTTTGCAACTCTGCAAGATTAGATTGTTTTCGTTGTACATGTTTTCCAAGTCAGATTGTTGTAACATGTTTCTCTCCCTCTAATCGACAGAGGAACTGTTTTAATGCTTGTTGTTTGTTTGGCTCGCTGGTTGGTTGGTTGGTTGACATATGTTTAACGGACAAGACGGTAGTGCCCTCCAACACTGAATAGCCACACTAACACAACCATAAAATGTAAACGTTTTGGCTGCATTGAGCAAATTACTGTTCCACAATCAAAAAGAAATATTAATCAGGACACACTGCATTTAGCCAAGGGGTGTAGTTAAATGGAGTATTTATCATAAAAGGAATAACCCTGAAAACCGCATCTAGCCCCTAGCATCTAGCCAAAATCTTTTAATTATTTTAAAGTTACAAAGGAAATTATCACATCAAACGTAAAAGCAAAAGAAATAACAGGGAAAGAAATTGTGATTAGAATTATGTAATAAGCAGAAAGGTAAAAACAAGTTATATGAAAAAAGAAAAGTAAAAAGATATGAAAATTGAATTTAAAAAAGGGTAATTTAATCAAAATCGAAAAAAGATTTTTCTAAATTTAACTTTTTTTTAAATTAATTAAAAGATCGGTTAAAAAAAATAAAATGTTATTTAAAAAATTTAATTAAAAAAGTTACATTAAAAAATAAATCAGAATTTTATTTAAAAAAAATTAAATTAAAACATATTAGTTTAAAGATTATATTTTAAAATTAAATTTAATTTTTTAAAAAACTTTTAAGTCAAAAATGAATTTAACAAATTTAATTGAAAAGTTTTTATTAAACATAAATGAGAATTGTCTTTCAGAAAATTCAATTAAAAAGAATTAACTTAAAAAAAATAATTTAAAAACTTTGAAAGGAAAATAGGTATTTTTAGAAAAAATTACATCTTAATTTGATTTAAAAACAAAATTGCATCTGAAAAATTTTAAAAAGTGTTAACTTAACTCCAAGAAGTTAGGTTTAAGAAAATATCAAAATTTAATATGTGTAAAAAGTACTATAATGTTTTCAACAAACTAGAGCCAATAAAAATAATGAATTTTAATCACAACATAATGTCGAAAACATGGTGGCCGTTTTATGGAGCCTTATTCATCGCTTCAGTGTGGCTGGAATCCGCACTATCATGACAGCGCCTTCGATCAAGGCAGGTAAATCGAAACGCAAAGGAAGATTGTCTTGGGGCACAACTTATTTTCTAGTTGGTGAAAGTGATAAATTTGCACACACTGAGGCTTGACGTTTAATAAATTCGTTATAAACGTTTTTCTCAGGGAGTAATGATTCTTATAACCGTTGGCCCGGGGCTCAGGGCTACAAACTTGCAGCACGGTCATGAAATTCCGTACACCTAGAGAAAACACTAAAATCAATAATTAATAATACTGACTGCTTAATCTGTTTACCGTAAAATGATTGAGATTTTCATTCAGAATGTGGAGATATCTACTTGAAAAGGAGCAGCGACAATAAGTGTAAATACAAAAACCCTGTTCATTAGATTGCCGTTTAATTAGTAGTTCCACAGGCTGCCCACGGAACTCTGTCACGGCTTTTATTAGAAATGTACAATAAAATAAACATGCTGAAATACCAATGCCAATCAGTTTATCTGGAATCACATTGTGTTAATTTGCCGTAATTTCAGTCATGCCACAACTTCAGACCACAAATTCAGAATAGGTATCCTTGTATTGTGTTTAAAGAGGTAAATATGTGTAAGCCTACAAGACTGTTATTCGTTTCTCACATAGGATTACAAAGGGCTGTTATTCGTTTCTCACATAGGATTACAAAGGGCTGTAATTCGTTTCTCACATAGGATTACAAAGGGCTGTTATTCGTTTCTCACATAGGATTACAAAGGGCTGTTATTCGTTTCTCACATAGGATTACAAAGGGCTGTTATTTGTTTCTCACATAGGATTACAAGAAATAAGTGGATAGAACGTTATTTGAACTGAAGGTTAACTAACATGAGATTTAATATAGACAATAACCCAATATATTTTGAGAAATCTGCTGGTATAGTAAATGAACACCAGTTTTCACTGAATATCTCTCCAATGGATAACTAAACTGTTTTAAAAGATGGAGCGGATCATACTAATTCATTAACGGGAAAATAAATGCTTTATGTGTTCAATAACCCGGGACTTTGGCGTCTCGTGGGATGGTAGCTACGTCTATGGAAGAATCTCCCGGCACGGACTTCATTGTATTAACTGGACGCATTCACCTTGTTAATTCAGTTAACCAGCACTTCAAAACGATTCTTATCCCCAACCTATTCATGTTAAATAGTTTAGTTCACTGTGTTAATAAAAATTTATTCCATGAAGTTTTATCAAGAGTAATCATATCTAGTAATCGCAAGAGAGACCTACAGCGACTTCGGGAAAAAAACATTTGACTTCATGTATACAAGAAATAAATTGCCTGTGCTTTTAGACATTCGCCAGTAAAAACTTATCCCCTACCTCTGTAAATTACTTTAAGTTATGCGTTAATCCCCCAATCAAACTAACAATAATATTGTTGCAGTTGCTGTTGTAAACCTATACTGATATTTCCTTAGTGGCACAATTTAACCATTTATAGGACAATCCTTAAATCGTGTGCTCAAATGTTATCTGCTGTAAGATGATTGATCATACTGTGTCTCTGGTGCCTTCAGTTCAGAATTTATTTAATACTATCATCCAATATATCTTATTACTTATATAATGCATATCATGTAATCTTCTGTAAGATGATTGGTCATATTGTGTATCTGATTGCTTCAAAGCATAATTTTTGTAATATAATTTCCAATATATCTGATTACTTATACATTACAAATTTAAATATTACAAATTCATCTTCTGTCACATGTTTCTCTACATTACTGACCTATCGATTTGTGTATGTTGTTATCTAACTTGCAATCGTTTGCCTCTGAAACATCTTTTTGTTTATCAATTGTAGGCTTTGTTATAAATCTGATTTTCTTATCTAATATAGTTTATGTTACTATCACTTCAGAATCAATTTATTTAATCTCTTTCGTCTAAATTTAAAGTAGGTGTTTTGATTTATCTGTTTGTCCGTAAAGACATTCTGAATAAAGAATTGAAAAAATAAAAACAACAAATACACGAATGATAAAACGCTAGCGGACTCTCATTAGGCATGAGGTTGTCATTAACTACGTTTTTTTGTTAATTGCCGGATATTTTGTCTTTCATATATATTAGAATCGTTAATCTTCTGTTAAAACAATTAACCAGAAATGTATGAGGGATGTTCCTTTAATGGTAAATATTGTATTTGAAGTAAAATCGTGGAACACCCACAACCAAATCTCGAATATATTAAGGGCTTGCTGGAATCCTTGGGCTCATAATGAACCAATTTTTTTTATCACTTGGATAAAAAACTAGATATTCAAACTGTATGTTGGTGAAAAACTAAATCGAAATTCTAATTACAATCAGTTAAAATTTTAGCCTATAATATAGTTTTCCCTTGATCATATCCAAGTGGCAAAACTTCTGGCACTTCAGTGTTAAGCAGACCCTACGTTTGCCATGGCATATATCTCGAAAACTATTCATGTTAGAAACTTCAAATTTGTACCATTGCAAACAGCACAATGCGATCTAGTAAACGATGTCTCATTTTTTAGAAGTTCGTCCAGGATTTTTTATAATGTTTTCTGAAAGTTGTATTTTACATTTTGATAAGGCTTTCCAAGGTGGGATAGACAAAAAAAATCCACTGTGATCGATCTAACCAAATTTAAAAAAAAATGAGGTACCGTTTACTAGTTCAAAGACTAATCTATACTAGGTCAACTAATCTATTGAGTCCTATCGTTATTGCACTTCGAGAAATAAACCTCGAAAATTGCAGTCTATTTTGGTCTGTTGACATTTACTCATTTTGCCATATTTTTTTAAATAATAATTGGATTTTCACCACAAATATGCACTCGTGAGTATTCAAGCTTTCCAAAAATATCTACGTATATATAGTTCAGATTTATACTCTTCTACATAATAGACTAAATACAACATGACTTCTGAAAATCGACCAAGGGGCACAGCAAGACCGTAAGTCAGCCAAGACATTGTATATAGCCATTTTTCAGACAGTCTGAAACACTTCTATCTATTAATATAGCTTCATCTCTTTCAACTCCAGTGTTTGGTAGTAGCTCGTGGAATCAATTCCAGTTGCCTTCATTTTCCTGTAGTTGCTCGCCATGTTTGGGTTTTCTTTCCTCGTGTCGCTAGTGCAAGATAAATTATTGAATCCCCAGACGAGTTCAAAAATGGAATGTAGATCGTTGTTTGTACGCGGGATCTCAACGTGACCCTCCATAGTTCTGTGGCTAACCAGAAAGTTAGATTTCCTCTGTCCACGAATGGACAGGACGTGTGTGGACGTTTTTCATATATTCTTATATTTCTTATCTTTACCAGGTTTATTTAAAGTGTATGATGGTCAGGTGAGACAGTAAAATTGTCTTATCACTAACAGATAATGTGATAATTTAAAAAATACATGAATTAAAACATCGTCCTGGTTGTATTTACACAGGCGGTCCTACTATAGGAATAGGTATAAGGTTGTTATTTTGTATAGCATTAATTTGGAATTATTAATACGGTACACAAAATGACCAAAGATGTGTTGGTCTGTGATTCTCGGGTGTAATGGTTAGCACTTTAAATCCAGCGATCGGAGTTCAAATCTCGCTGGCACCATGAAAGCATATTTCCCCCCTTTTTTTCATGCAATCACTGTTAGTACGCTCGAAATCAGCGGCTACTTATACAAATCCATTTGTTTTATTTTTCCGCTGACTAGTTGTCTCGGGGATTTGCAGGTTACTGAAAATAGGGTCATGTCATTTGGGGGGTTCCGGACCGCTGTTGTTTATGTCTTATATAAGGCCGTTGCCGTTAATTGGCTGTCTGGAAAAACACTTTTGTGGGTAACAAATCAAAATGTGTTTGAATATATAGACTAGAAACAACTATTAGAAGATTTTAATTAGATGTTTAAAAGTAAACCCTTTTCTGCCAATCATCGAGAAACAGATATGGTTTTTATCAAGGATTTCTGCATACCCGATGATTAATGAGAGTGGCTTTAGCCGCATTGTTGTACCTGTGTGAATGGCTTGACGGTCAAAACAAATAATTGCATGCTTTCTTACAGAATTACAGCAGTTATGGATAATGTTATCAATAACTATACAGATAATTCCTCCAGAATATTTGATAACGATGTGTCTATTCGTATATTGCCTCAACTGGGATTCGAACTCGGGTCTATAGCATGGTCTGCGCTCTTATCAACTCAGCTACAAAGGTTTAGAAATAATGCATAAACATGTTGGCATCCTGTGATGGATTTATTTGAGCATGATTCGGGGCAAAATAGATCAAGCGAAACTTTGTATTGACATCCTAAAACAAACGTAAATTTCGTGTGTGTATATACAGGATACATAGTAGGTTAATAAAAATATATGTATGACTATAGTCTTACGTCGTAAATAAAACAGTCTCATGCTGCAATGGTTAATAGTACTCTGGAATTTAAATCCAGCGATCCGAGTTTATATCTCGGTGGCACTATTAAACCATATTTTTCACTTATTTTCTTCTTTACACTTACCTGAAGTATGATGTAAAATCAAATCAAGTCCATTGCTTAGTCAAATCAAACAATAAGAAATTACAAGCTGCCAATTATTTTATATATGCATTTAATGTATGCTCAGTCCACTGCTTAACAGTTAATGTGGGGCAGACATTGGTTAATACAGCATCAAGACTTACATTCAGGACGTGGGATATTTACTTGAAAAAGAGTAGTGATAATAAAGGCCATTGTAAAAAAGCGAATGTTCAATACGGTAGTCATTTGATTTATGCTTAAATACGTAATTTAGAAAGATCTATTATCTTGGCGTTAAGGACGAAATACAAATATCCAGATGAAGATCGTGGCAAATGTAAGTGCTTATATATCAGTTAAGGTATTGCTATACATTGAGTATAGACAAATAACAATTTTAGCACAGCAAACGATGTAAGTTATACTTTTTCTTTATTGCATCTATTTCTTTAATGACCTTTATTCTTAGTTTGATTCGGCAAATAGCCTACAGCTCTTCAGTTCTGTTGTTTTGTATAAATAAAACCTTTGTATAAGATTAAGGATTCCCTAATGTGGCACAATTTGTATAAAAATGGAATTATTTCTTTTTTAATAGTTTTCATCAACTTGTTATGAGGACATGTAAAATCATGTGGAATCCTAATGTAATCGACAGCTACATCCAATTAATGAAGAGGCAATGTGGATTGATTTGTGATAATGTTAACCATGTTCCAATTTCTCAGACGCGATTGCTGTACATTATTTTCACAGCTATTACTAATATTTATCAAATTGATGGACGTACATATTCTCATTATTTCGGTAAAGAAGAAACAAATATTTACGTCTTGGACAATCTAATTCAGTTTTACAACACACGTAGAGAAACCTCTACTTATATTATACCATTCCATAATCAAATTATATTTATCATATGGATGCATTATTTGGGGAAATACTTATACTTCTCATTTGAAACCTCATATCTTACCCCCCAAAAAACAATTCGGCTTGTAACGCTATCACCTCGACTTACCCGCACTGTTCTTCTGTTTTCCTGGCTGAATATTCTTCCTTTACTTGAGTATATCCGTTTCTGTACCCTTGTTTTCTCCCAGAAGTCAATGTCTTCATTTCTCACTGTTTAAGCTTATCATAAAAAGAGATAAATTAAGGTCATTTCTGTATTTTATGTTTATCATTATTATCTTTATTTTCTATTGTTCCTGTTTTGTATTTATTCAACGTATTTCTTATATTCTGCCGCTTATTTTGTCTGCAAAACTTCTCTCCGGGTAAATAACAATCAATCAATCAAATCAAATCAAAACTAAACGAATGGTGTCCCGCACAGTGTTATACAATAACCATTTTGCGAGATTGGTTTTTAACGTAATATTCAAGAGTATATCACTTATATTGCTGCTGATGTCGTGGCCATAGATAGAAAACCTTGCTAAACTTTACCCTTTCGGTTGCCAGCCACCTCATCACCTGAGGTGTGTCATTGATTATTTCAAATTATAAGTTCTGTAATATTACTTTTCCTATATATCTGATACTTGTTTACACAGAATTCGTTGAAATGAATCGTGTTATATTTGATTTAATGTTCTATCAATCTGTATATTATGTAATATGATTTATTATCTTATATATCTGATCACTCTAACAAATTAATTTTATGTCATTACTGGTCTACTAATTTGAATACGTTATCTAACTTATTACCCTAATGCCTCTTATACACCAATTTTCTATCCCATTGTTAGCTTTGTTATATATCTGATGTTCTAATCTCTATCGCTTATTGTCGAACCACTTCGTAATCTATTTATTAATGTCTTCTGGCTTATTTTAGCGGTTGTGTTATGATTTATCTGTCTGCCCGTATAGACATTCTGAATAACGAAATGAAAATACAAATACACAGATGAGTAAACGCTAACCGGCTCTCATTATGCATGATGGTGTATTTTACCATGTTAAGCAATGAATCAATGAAAGGTTCTTTTTCAGTCCTTATTGTTTCTTCGTGCTCCTATGTGATACGGCAAATCCATGTTGACAGCCCCTTCAAGTCTCGTTTGAATAGTCTATTTTTAGGTACAAAATATAATAGGATTGCATTGAACCTATCGCAATGTCTCGATTATACCTCTTTCATATTTTCAAATTGTTTAATATTGACGATGCTTCTACTCTGTTCCTATCGTAACATTAAATTTAAACATATATATAATCATAATTTCGATCACATTTCCTATGATTGTCATCCCCATTATACTTCACGTAATGGGAGACCGTGAATATCAAAATGTTGACGTTGAAGGCGATCCTATCATGTCATAAACGGTCGATATTCTAGACATTTTTTATTATCGTCTCAGCGGATAAATGGGTGTAACGTCATTTAAAAGTTCCACTATAAAGAATGTGGTGACGACAAAGATAAAATAACCCTCCTTGCCAACAATTTGAGGCTTCCGTTGGTTTCACTTCTATGTAGGGCCCAATCGTATTCTCGCGACAGTTTCTATAGTGGACGAGACTAAGACAACTCTCGTACGCTATACCAGGTCATCGCGCATTAATTTCCGCCAATATTTGGGGCGACGTATCCCCCAGACCAGCAAATAAAAAAAAGCCCGGGTGTATCTTAGAGTCAATGTCTCGACGTAGAATCGATTCTATTTTAGAATGTGTAGGGCCTACACGTTTCCAAAATAAACCGAATTATCGTCTGCTAGATTCTTCTGATTTTTCACCGTGTAATTTTCAAGTGTGGTGACAGATTATAAACATTTATTAAGTGCGAGAAGCGGGTCATGTGTTTCGGACCTTCGGAGCTGTAGCCAATCAACATGCGCATAGCCACAGCTGACAACTTTTGAGTGGCAGTGGAATACTCATCATCCGAACGCATGGTATCTCTATATATAGACTGCTATGGAGATACATGTACCATGCGACATTTCGTGGCTTTTATATGTTCTGGCCTAGCCTGAAATGCTGAATTTCTATTGCCAGCATACACCCAAAATCGTGAGACCCCAGCCTATCAGCGACGCTCTATCAGTCACGTGTATTTGTTTTGATAGTTCTTTTAAAACATCTTCAGACGCCAACATTAGATTAAAACCGTCGCCGTCTTACCTCCATGCCTTGTGTACAGCCCGTTTGCGTTGAAAAGCTAAATGGTACTTGATCGTTACAAAATGATACTCCAAGAAACAGAACAACGACTGGATTTGGATATTATTTTTAACTGACATGGGACAGGATTATATGCCCTTATTCGACTCCGATAACACGATAGATGTACAATAAATTCAGTTTAGATATTATGATCTCACATTTGGTAGGTAGGCTGATGTCAATAGAGCCATTGAGTGCAAACTGACAAGTATACGTGCTCTGCTGAAATCCAGACAGAAATACCTTTTTGACTTGTTAGTACAATACACCGTAGATACCGCGATTGTATCGTGAAATCCTAACTCCAGGTTGACGACTCTTTGTGTTTCTTGAAAATCGCAATTTAAGGCTCAAATTGAACTATATTCGTTTAACTTTTTTACTGACACAGTTGGAATATTTGATTTTAAAATTACGAAATGAAAAAACCTGTCAATTTTAGCGAAAGACTTGCTGAAATATGTCTTCAAATAATCAGTATTGATGTCCAGAGATATTGCCAGAATTCAACTTTAGATTAATCCATTCTTTAAGAGTATGAGTGATATAGATCTGATGAAGATCCGGATGCGTCACATGTATTCATCATCGTAGCTTTAATAACCAAATTGCATAATAATCAAAGGTTAACTGATGACTGAGCAATGTGTGTGAAGATATGTCCTCGAAATATATCAATATATGTTGATACTGGGCTGGATACATCTATTTAACGATTGCGTATGTAACAACAGAATTGTTTCCATTTGTATTGCATTTAAACTATATATACTAGGTATGAATAATTCCTGTGTCCTTTAGAAAGTGAAGATTAACAGTATTTTCGTTATTTTGGGATAACACTTTCTTAGTTTGAACCAATCCCAGTTCAGAATGTTTTGCAGGTTGAAACCCGTCCGGGAATCGAACCCACGATCCTCAGAGTAAGGCACCCAATCGCCAGCAGTAAATGCCGGCCACCTAGACCACTCAGCCTTCTACAAAAATAGAAGGCCAGTCA
>JAQQZZ010000594.1:0-25928 GCA_030265115.1 Mopalia vespertina
TGAAAGCTGTGATACCAGAAAAACAAAGAGTAGCTAATTTTATCCATTTAATGTACAACTGCCAGAACTTGTACCCAGTAGGAACCTTGAAAAATGGTAGTTTATAATTCTAATTTACAATACATGATAATGGTAACCCTACACATGCTAGGAACCTTGAAAAATGGTAGTTTATAATTCTAATTTACAATACATGATAATGGTAACCCTACACATGCTATTTCTTATTGCCTCTATTGCAATAAGAGAGTTTTACAAACCAAAAATGTTATATCAAAATGTCCGCATGATTATTTGAACAAGGGTATATTCTATTTACAGTTTTTGCGCAGTTGATAGTTAAGGAGTGGCCCGAAGACAGGCCCATTGAGACACTAGCTTTGAAGCCTTTATTTTCCGAAGAGATTTCTATGTTTCTTTTCAGATTTGCTCAAATTTGCTCCGGACATGATTTAAGCTTGGTCAGACTGCGTAATCCTTCAACAAAATCCAATAATTCGTTCTTCTCAAAGTGAAGCCCACTGCAGAATGACGGAAAATGTATGTTCGCGTAAAATGAACAACGTTTGAAATCGTACCATTTCCGCGAAGTTTTAATCAGGGGATTTGATAAAATCCTGAAATAATCTTTCACCTAACAAAATATTTACTTGATT
The DNA here is from genome assembly GCA_030265115.1 of Mopalia vespertina. Lineage (NCBI taxonomy): Eukaryota > Metazoa > Mollusca > Polyplacophora > Chitonida > Mopaliidae > Mopalia > Mopalia vespertina. The sequence continues at coordinate 657 of JAQQZZ010000594.1, forward strand.
AGTCTCAATCAAGATGGACAAACCCCATTTGTCAATTGGAATTCGCTCGATTAAATTCGTGATGTTCATTAAGAGGAGAAAAGTATAACAATAGCGATTAGGTAAGATTTTTTTTCCGCGTATGGGTAATTCATTTAAGGCTGTGCATGTAGCTATCCCATATTATTCGTTGTCATAAATACAAATCTTGATTAACCATTCTAGTAAATAACATGTTATTGTTATTACGAGCTAAACTTACCCGGTTTTAGCGAAATTAGCCCAGTAGTTGATTATAGCCAATGACAAGAGTTTCTCTTCCGGGGTTACAGATTTCTGGAATCCAGGTACCATTGGCAGCCCAAAGACAAATGCAAGTTCGTGAAAATGATTGGAACCATCTGTCCAAAATGAACCGTTCAACCAACTGGGTATCAGATCAAACAGATAAAAGTATGTATTGCCTTTGCTTCGATCGGTGCCCACAGATCTGCTGGCGTTTAAGTGTTCCTTGGCAAACAGTAAGGAACCAGCTATGAAATGTTGATCTGACAAAAACTCTATTAAAGTCTTTACGCGCTCATTGTCATTTTGGGGCTCTTTCCAATTTGTATACTGGTGAAGTATAGCTTTTTTAACATTGTCGTCGTAACCAGCAAAACTTTTTTCCACGATTGGCGAGATCAACTTTTTGTCATAAACGTGCTCGGATACACCATTTTCTGTTGGATCAAGACCTAACGATTGTAAATGAGGAGTAACGACAAGCTGGAATAAAACTGCACCGTCTTGACTGTTAACGCCAGCCAGTACGTCCTTCTCTGCTAAGGACAGGTAAGCTGGGGATTCCACTTTGGACAGAAAAGTATTTGGATCGTACGGCAAGAAGTTACCATCTACTACTGGACCCCAAGCTAACTGAAACATCGGACCGGGTTCGCCAATGTCTTGATTTGCGACAATATCTCTGAACGATTTTTTCTTCAGGCACGCGAGAAGCACTTTATTGTTGTGCAAATCATTGTTGGATGGTGTTCGACATCCTAGTTTAGAAGCCAGTTTCCGAGCATGGTCTAGAGGATCAGTGTGAATGGCCCAAGGGGCAAGGGCACTTCCACTTTGAGATATTATGCGATGAAAAGTTTTTTGACTGACTGGCGACATAGCATGAAGCTGGACGGTGGCTCCACCTGAGGATTGACCAAATAACGTAACTCTATTGGGATCCCCACCAAATTCATAAATATTCTGTTGAACCCATTCCAGCGCCAGGTACTGATCCCAAAGTCCGTAATTACCCACAGCGTTATCATCATCGGTGCTGAGAAACCCTAGTGCTCCAAGACGGTAGTTAACGGTTACAACAATAACTTCGCCAACTGCTGTTAGAATAGAGGCGTTGTAGAGGTTTCCGCTGCCACTATAATACCCACCCCCGTGGATCCACACCATCACAGCAACTGGGCGACTTTTAGACGCATAAAGCGGGACATAAACGTTTACAGTTAAGCAATCTTCTGTCATGTTGTGGTTTGGGTTTTTGAAAGGGAAGTCAAGGGATGATGTATTTTGTGGACAAATTGGACCAAATTCTGTAGCATTGAACACTTGATTCATTCGGGACTTGGGCACAGGGGGTCTAAACCGTCTGGGGCCTACCGGAGGTTCGCCATAAGGGATACCAAGATATGTAAACACAGGCACACCATCTAACATAGTCTTTTTCCCCATTATCCAGCCACTAGATGTGTCAACCAAGGATCTTTGACGTCTGTCCCCTGCTAACACATCCACACAACACAAGACCAGAAGTGCTCCTAAAAACACCCATTGTCTTAAAGTCTTTGGATTCATTATGTCGAAGTTAGTTATGAAATAAAATATTTTCGGCTCCTGGACTTCTCAAATGTGTTAAATCGTCCGGAGGGTCAACTGATAACTTCCTTTACAATTTATGTCGACACCAAAATCAACTATTTTTTCGTCATTTTGCTAGTTGAACCTGAAAGAAATAAAGACCAGGCATTAGCTTAGCGTTGGTTCGCATTAACTATTTTGTCCACTAGAGACATGCATGTCTTGAAAAATAAAGTCCAAACCATATTAACACACGTTCACAAGATTCACAAAAACCTCGAGGAAACATTTGTAAAAATTTGATCGCTTGGCCCACAATTTTTAAAAGGCTATTTGCAAATTATATATGTAATTGAACTGTCATCGGTGCATCAAGCAGACACATTACTTTCACGTAAAACGATAGATCATGGGAGGACCATTTAACATTATGCTGTCATAGTTGAAATAACTGGTTCTCATTCACTTTAGAAAACAAAGATGATCCGGCAAGGTAAAAAGCAGGACCCCGCGAAAAATGGACGGTTTGTGTTCATACGTGGAAGTCGCAATGTACAAAGTTCGACAAGCGTGGCAAAAAGATGAGTCGGCGCTTGGAAAAGAACAGCAACAATCATTGTCTAGAACGCACATTAGGTTAAGATTTCTTACTTTCTCACAAAAAGTGTCGAAGGAATTTTGCAGATTGAAAGGTCTTATATTTAAACGCCCTAAATATCCGTAACGCTGTAAAATGTCTTTTATCAAAGTGCCAAATATTCAAGCAGTAAACTGCGGAAGAAAATAAATCTAGCAAGAACCTCTCGATTCAGCGTAATCTGCTTTGTAGACAGTCTCTCTAAGTGAAACATTAGAGGGATTAGATATACCAAGGATCGCCAGGTATTTAACGCTACACCTATAGTGACAACGCTTTTACCTGTTCATCTTTTAAACGCAGGAACAAGACGTGGCGTAATCAAATATATATATTAGCCAAATTGTCGCCCATGAGTTAACAACATGTTCCAAAATGTTGCTCTATTCTTGTGTCGCCCTGTCTGGAATATTGCCATTATATACCCGGGTAGTTTATCCAGGAGTTAATACTTGTTTAGATGGTTATGCAAGAAATAGACCCTTTTAATCTCAGGGAGATTATAGATTCTGGCGTAGTCTACACTAAACCAATAGCGTGAAAGCTAAAACTCCACATTACTGCTCCAAGACAATCACGGCTAACCTCGAGCAATAACACAATCTTATTTTATACAGAACGAAGCTATGGTGATGATTACAGTATTTGAATTAAGCCACCGTGCTTCTTAGCTATGACAGACAAGGACGAGGTATTTAATTTATAAAAAGGCGTTTCCAATTTTCACCTGATAACGCTATTGATTTTCAATATTACAGGCATCCATATCCACGGGCCCTAAAACATAAGGGTCCAAGAAAGTATAAATATCGGGATATTTCAGATGGTCACGTGGCCACATCATTAAAACCATATCACTTTGAATCGACCATCCTTTTAACGAATGTTGCCCTTGGGTTCTAGGTTTCGGGCACGGCATCGGCGAAATGTATGTGAAATGATATTTAATGCGTCTTCAGACCAATTAGCAAAGAAATCAGCAAAAATCTAGATGCTGTTGAAGTGAGCGACTTTTGCTCTCTTAATCTCTTTCTTACTTTGGTACTTAAACAAATCTCAAATAGCCTCTTCCATAGATATGGCCATATGTTATATAAGATAAATAGGATTGCGAGGAGTTCACTAATGTCGAGAATGATAAAGAAAGGTTTCGTCCACGGCAAAGAATCACAGGCAATACATTTTGGCAGCTTCAATACACATGTGTATCTCAGAATGGATTGTCTCTCATATTGCGCCATGTTTCGTAGCTTTAATTTTAAGATAATGGGGGTATGGCGAACTGACCCACCAAAGCTCACATATCAAGAACCAACAGTCACGAGCTAGAGGCCAGAAAACGGCTTTTTAGATTCAAACTAAAAGTTGACTTTTATTATATGCTTATATATAGCATCAGAGTCAAAGAAGCAAAACTTAACGATGGAGATACACTAGCGGCGATGCGCAACATGTAACTCAGGAAAGAATGAAAGAGACATTACGCAAGAATATTCAATCATTTCAATTTCGAATGGCATGTATCAAAACAGAATGGCCAAAATAAATAAGAAAAATGTAAATAATGTTACTATATGTTATAAGGACCAGTATTTCGGATGTAAGACAACACATAGTGTTAAACAGCATGTTTAACAAGGAACCGTTGGAAGATCCAACAGATATTCAAAGCCAATAGACTAACAAAAAAGATTAAATAACTGTACACAAATAAACTCTTGGGAATTAAGAAAATTTAAAATCTCTTCCTACCTGTATGATGACAATGGCAAAAATAGTAAAAGGTGTGATTCACTAATCAAAAGTCTCTCCTGTCTGTTTCTGTTGCGACTATGGTAATATCCACTGAAACATTGGAGTCCGTGTGTTAAGGCGTGTTAAGTGATCTGATATGAAAGGATGTTACAGTCAGCAATCGCTTTATCCTTATTTCTCCCAATCACCCATCATCGCATCTGTTTACTTAAACATCTTCTATCATTGGCTACATAGACCTGTCCATCTTGGCCAGCATCAACCAGTTTTTCTCCCATCTTCCTAACAAGCGTAAATACCTGTTTAGGCAATCTAATTTGTGTTCTGTGACGTAGCCAACTGACAGTGGAACTTGTTTGGTTGCGGGTTGTTGAGGATTTCTGTGTCCACACATCATGTAAAATTGTCACAGTGTCAACAGACGGAAGCACGGACAGCTGAAGATGATCTGATGCTCAAGCGATCCCATTGGTCAATATTTGGCTAGATCCCCCAGCATGTGATAGCCAAACTTTACGTAAAGCGATACGATATGTGTGGTTTTATAGCTCATCGGTTGAGCTGTCTGAAAACAGACCTCCGCAGACAATCTGCTCGGAGAGAGGGTGTCCTCGGTAAGCGACGACTGCATGTCTGTCTTCTCTCTGTTCCCTTACAAGACATCTTCAGTAAAACCTTTAGCCCTTCAAGATACGGCGTCTCTTTTCCGGATTAATCAACACTTTGCATCATCCTCTGGTAAAAAACTTCGTGAAAGAAATGTCTGAATAGAAACATTGAGTTATAGGCCCCCACAGGTGAATATTATCAAATCCCAAACACGTTACACATTTCTGACATTCACAAATGTGTCTTTGTTTTAATAACATTACTTCGCTTCTTCCCACTTGATGCGTTATTTCTGGTATTTGTTGAGCTTGGTGCCAGGTTTCTTTCCTTTACGACTAAATCCCGGCTTGACCGAATCTTAACATCTGAGGTGACGAAACACTGTAGGAAGACGCTACCGTTTCTTGCTGGCTACGATCAGCTGTACCGGAAGTTCTTAGAGGGCGGCAAAGGAATTAATTGGGATAAACTGCGTATTTCTTTCCAAGCAGATTTCCGAAAAACATTATAATCTTTTAAACTGTTTATATGTGTTTAGCATTTGCTCCATGTAGGTCTACATATGGTTGACCTGTTAATCATTTTTCTCATGTGATTTTGTCAATCTGTGTTTTCTGTCCAAAAACAATTTTTAAAGAAATATATACAGACAAGAAAATATTTATGCCTCGCGTATTTTAGTGCTTGTTCGCGACATAGTAACTTTACATTAGTAGATAGACGTGGTCAATCAAGGAAACCGGTTTAGTATACGGTATTCTTACATATTAATTTGTTGCAAACGTGTCCAAGTCGACTGTGTTTAAATTGTTATACAAGTCAATTATAATCCTATATTATTTTTTTAAAAACCTTGAATAAATTAATCTGATAGTTCGGCTATATGGAAATACACACATTATTCTCGATATGTTATTTTGTTTCTTCTGAATATTTCCTCTCGGTTTTCCACCGCATTTATAAAGCAAGAAATAGTGTTGAAAGGACAACCCGTCGTCATATACGTTAAATACAATTGAGTACGACGTTAAACCCCAACCAAAGTTGGCATTTCACTTTAACATTAACTGGACCAAGCTTAGAGAATCACAATTACATCGAAAATGTTCCCAAAATGTCGATACTAGTTATGGTCCATTTGTGCAAATAAAAGAGCGACTGCTCTCTGATCTAGATATAGTGAAATATACAGCATTTGTGTCCACATCACGACCGTTTCAGAGATAGCAAATGTTGTTGACTCCGGGCTAACTATGATCAGTTTGACTTTACGTCTTAAGTACAAAGTAATCGATCTCAAATCACGCCCCTGGAGTGTTTGTCTTTGTCATTTAACAAGTTTAGAGACAAGATAAGCATACAGGTCTTCAGTGACCTTGCCTCCATCGCCTCGGTACAACTACTTGGAATTTGCGAAAACTGATAGAGCCGATAGGAATCCTGGTTTTCAAGAAGCATCTGTATACGATCTACTGAAGCAAAGACCAAATTACGTTTTAATTATATCCAATACAGCATCACACTTCGCTTTAGAAACCCGATTGTCCCCACCGTCATTATAGAGCCTGACAGCAATCATCAACTCTTCACCCTCGTTTAACAGAAGGACCTTCTTGAAGGATATGGTGCATTTTAGTGTTGGTTTCGAGGTTTTGGAATAGATTCCAATAAGGTTCCAATAAGCGCTTCGTTTAGTTTGCTTCAGGCGTAGAGTTAGGACAAGGTTTAGTAATAACATAGAACTAACATTTCACGTTTTCTCTTACATGCCGGACATGCACGTTTAGACGGGAATGTGTGTTTAGGGGATAAGCATACGCCAGACTAGACCCTTTGTCAGTTTGGAACTAAAGCAGCATGAGTATATTCCCAACGTAAAATGCATATAATCGCTATATAAAGTATTGAGCAGTCAACATCCGGGTCATACCAATGTGCAACAGATCTGTAATGAAATGATAAGTTCATGTTGTTAAGTATACACAATACTGGGCGTAAAGATATATACATGAAGACCACACGGGAAAAAACGGCAGTCACATTTTTGCATTTTTGACCCTGCTGTTTCTTCAATTGGATATGAATATATTTCCTCCTATTTTCATATGGACCCTGCTGTTTATTCCCTTTAAAATCATATATAAAAGGAGCTATATATTGAGTCATGAAATAGGTAGGGGGGATAACTAAAAAAATCGAAAATGTGACTGCCGTTTTTTCCCGTGTGGTCATCACATATTATACATTTTCATTTGTTAAGTTTGATCAATATATAAATAGGAAGTATTAACATACACTTATATTCTATCACAATATAAAATGTCACCATGGAAGACGCGAGGTCATCCGCGGGCATTTTTATATTAATGAGAGCCGAATTTGTTATATATTCAAATGTGTTTTTTTGATTGGGGTTTCACTCAGTTGTAAGCGTGCCAGCAGAATGGGTGAAGGCAACTACTCACAAGACCACAGGCAACAAACACAGGACAGTACAAAAACAAAAGCGATACAAATCCATCATAAAATACGAGTCGTCATCTCTATGGCCCTTAGCCCGGAGAACAGCTAAAATCTGAACATAGCAAATATTGGACGCTTTCAAATGTTAAGACTATCTGCATGACCAGGGAATTTTCTCTAGAGGTTTTGAATAAACAGTTCAACTTTGTATAATATCAATTTCACCATCGTATTCATGGTGTTAAATATAATTTCTTAAAAACAGTTTTGTAACAAGGTTAGGGAGCATATAAAGTAAATCAAGTCAAATCTGTAAAAGCGATTTCTAAACAGAAGATAGATTTTGTATTTACGTCAATTTGAGCATTTCAAGAACAAAACGATAACGGGTTATCTGGCCTGGCAAAATATCCAATAATACTTCAAGGCTGATGTGTCCAGGAGTAAAAAGTAGGTATCTTTTACAACTTATTCCCTCAGATAAAGAAAAGGCAGTTTCTATATGGAGAGTTGTAGCATGTTTGTGTATAGGTTCTAATGTTATATCATTCCGTCGCCTTTAATCCTCGGTAGATTAGCACGGCGTTGTTGATCCCGTCACAAACTCGTGTTAAGTTCTTGTGTCAATGACAGGCAAGCGTTTATTGGATACCCCGACTACAGCTTTTCTCGCCTCCAACCGGACAAGTTCTTATGTGCTCTTGAATTTAGGTTTTATGCGAAACGGAGGCAATAGCTCGGAGTTCTCGCTTACTGGTATACCCCGCCTGTCAACATAGTTACAGGCGGTGATTTTCCGACCAAATATCTCCCTTTGCATCGCTCAATTTGTTAAGACGGGGCTGGTCAGCAAGCCGGTCAATAGTAGTACCTGTAGCGCTGGCCGTGAACTTTGTTGAGTTGGGGATTTCGTCAAGTCAGACAGGTGTATGGGGCATTAAGCAAATCTTTATCAGGAAACTACCTTGATGTAGTTATCAATACAGACTGTGTTAGGTGTTCACATCAAACTAAACAGACACAAACTAAGTCTTAAATCTGGTGACGTAACTGTTGTAACGGTCGAATTTACCAAGGTTTAACGTGGTCTATCTTAGGCAGAAATTCGAACCATCCTGATATACGTAACTGAAATGAATATATTTACTATCACTGCTTTCGATCTGTTTACACAAATTCACTTAAACTAACTTGTAGAAACCGTTTCAACTGATGGTCAAACATTACATTGACGTTAACTCAGAAGCTTTGTGTAAATATGGATATATATGAAAGACTTTGACGGCCCCGATAGTTGATGGGTATTCCTTCGAGAAATTGAATGGCTGCATATGGTTTGAGCTTGTCACACTTTGTCCACCTTGTGCGGTGTCCTAACTGTGACATGACCAATCAGCTGCATTCAATGAAATCATTTAAAGCTAAAACTGTGTTAAAGTCAACAAGATTGTCAGAGGCCAAGCTTCAGACAATCCAAACGGGATACTATCCTGTTCACATTATTTTTAAAATTTAATTTTAAACGATGGACAACACTATCAATCAACCGATTATTCTGACAAATTAAATTATTAAATCATATCGTTCAAAAGAGGAGAAAAGGAAAATGAAGTTAGTCTGGGTAGATTTTCTTTACACAGCCATTTTGTGTGAACAGTTTTCGTTGGTCATTGGATTTTCTAGTACTCATTATTTTCATCGTATTTATTGAATACTGATAAATTTTACAGAGGTACTGTCTATATACATGGCATTAAAAGTTCCCCATACAAACTAACAAAAATGTATTCAACATCGTTTTCTGTTCTGATAGAATCTAGAGCGGAAGAGATTGTCCAAGCTTTAGGCTTAAACGGTTTCGAAAAAGACGAATCGGTCACTACCAACAAAAACGCGTTCCTCTCAAATAGAAGCCACCTTAATTACACAGGTTGGTAATTTAGATAAGGTCTTAGGTTTGGGGTAAAAAGTCAGAATTCTCTATTTGGTGATAATGTCTGGCTATCTTAGGGGATTTTATCAGAGGATGTAGCGGATTGGTGTGGATGCTTCGACGTTAACATGCCAACCTCACGGTCAACATTAACAAATCATTGGATCAACGAGAGGGCATCGCAACGCCAACCTGAGTAAGAGCAATGCTTATTTTGAAATCCTTTTCATTTTATTCGCCACTGGTTAACTGCAATGTCAAACATCCAATTTTAACCGAATATGGTCAGTTGTGGAATACACTAAAATAGATAGGCCTATGAACAATTATTTTTTTTAAACTCATTTAAAAAAAATTAATTGTTCATAGGCCTATCTATTTTGTTGTTTTGAGGTGCTTTTGTTTTACTGGTCTATGATCTTTAGTCGGAGATTAAAACAAAAGTACTTTTCTAAATGAGACAGCGGCTGCAAATTACTCCGAACTGAAACGTTGTATACAGAAACTATCGAAACAATAAATATAAAACTGAATATTGTTTTTTAGAAGTCGCGTGTATTTTGTTGTGTCGCTGTTATAGGATAACGCTCAGCTACTCTTTTGTGCCTTTAGAAAATTGCATTTCTGGCTTTGCTTGTGAAACATGGCGAACAGACAATACTTTTAGGAATCATGTGTGTATCATTCTATATATTTGCAACAACAGTTTTTACATATGGAGTAACATTTTTGCTTTTGAAATATTGAAATGCAATGTCATTGCCACATCCTTACTCTACTGTAGCGACTTCATGGCAGGCTTACACAGACCGAGTGTGTGGTGCATTGATATAATTCCACGGTGTGGGGTCACAGGTTCATGGGAAACTAAGCAATTCAGATATCGGATGAAAAATATATGTAGGTATCTTCGTAAGCCTCAGCGGATATATTACCAGACAGTATATAAGCAGGTCTTATTAAACATACCAAACAACTATGTTTTCCATGAAAACACAATTTGAATGACTGATTAGAAAAAGATGGGTGCCGGATGCGTCCGTGTTGATTTGATAGCTATCATCTATTGTCGTTTGTATCTCAACTTGTTTTTCATATTTTCCGTGTTGTGGATTGTGAAATAAATTACGCTGTAACGAGTAAGAATGTAAAAATCTGAATCCTACAAAACGTAAGTATAAAATACTAATGAATTGTGTTCACTGGTCATAATCTTTTACATGTCAATTCTATGTTCAATGCTGACGATGACATAGACCTAATAAAGCCGAAATGTTCAGTCAAAATAAATCTTTTTTTCTTCGGACTTGGACTGCACTGGTCAAGTTCTACATGGTAAATGTTGTCACATCAATGTGAACATATCTTGCTATTTATTTGATAGTACATATTGTTAACATGTGTGTGGTACGCAATTAAGACATTGCTTAAGACACATACTCATAAGAATAGAAAGCACATACTCCTGAGCTACTCCACGTAAACATTTACTATACGAGCTTTCGGCCCTTTCCTTGAGAAAGGCCCGGCATGTGGGCCGACAGCTCGTATAGTAAATGTTTACGTGAAGTAGCTCAGGAGTTCGTATTTTTTATTCAATTAAGTGATTATTTGGATTGATTTAACACTGACAATAATATCGTTTGTTATATCGTGTCGCAAGACTTTGTTTAATCTCTGCATTTCCCTCCATTAACATACTCAATACAGTGTGACTGTTTTTATATGAACCTTGTGTTTTGAAAACAGCAGTGGGATTAAACCAATCGATTTCTCTGTTTGACAAACAGTAATCATATTAAACTAATTCAATGTTGTCTCTCTTATTTGAAATGAGGAAGAATAGGTTTGGTTTAGTATAAGTCTCCAGATTGTTAACAGTCGACTGGCCTATTAAACTACCAACAGGCTCATGTAAAAGTTGTACAATATGTCACTCAACCTGTGAATCACTGCCTGGCCCATACAATATACAGATAACCCTGCGTACAATGTTTAATTTCAAAGGTTTCATTTGCACTACCCACGGTTAAGCTCGGTGTCCGATCTTTGTCTCATCGTATAACAATTGCGCATGCATGTTTTAACCATAGTGTTGGTCACATCGTAAAAGTGTCTGCAACTTGACGTAATAAAATAATTCCAAACTCTACGTGTCTTACACACACTTAAGAATCGTGCCGATTTGGCCCCGAAGAAACAATACACCTTGAGAAAACCCAGCGACCCACGTGGACTAACACATCCGACACGTTTCTTCTTTTCTGTTTGCGGATAGGAGTGTTGATGATTACTGTCAACAAATGACATCTGACTCGTTTTTATGTTTTAGATAAAAACCTGGTTTTAAACATAAGCCTTTATTCTTCTTGATATTAAAATTCAGCCAGGATTTCTGTCGGAATGTCGTCTCTCCTTTGTCAGTGAGGTTTATGGACGTTATTTACTCTTGTCAACAGAACTCAAATCGAGGCTGTCGCATACTCACATGAATTTCATGAGAAGTTTTGACATGCAATGGGTATAAAATAGGCCTATACTACCCAAACCAATTAGTCAATCGGCCAATCTATACATAAAAGTTTCTCATACTCATGCGTCTGAAAGATATGTCGGAATAGAAATGGATAGTTACCTAAGTAGGGGTTATGTATAACTGCTGTTTAAGCTAAGGGTAGATCGATCTGAAACTTGCTGAAACTGGCTGCAACTAAAAAGTTTCTTTCTTTTGGAGATTGTCTGCAACTACCTGCAATTATCCGTGAAACCTGGGGCTATAGTATAATACAGTTTACTCGTCGCAGGTGTAACTCACTGAAGCCCATAAGTGATACTCACTTAAAATCAGCGGTGGTGGTTTTGTGTTTTTTGTGTTTGGTTTCAGCGAGGACCAACTAGTCGGCATAACAAAACTTGGTGTAAGCATCGATCCCCGCGTAGCCTAAACGGTTAATATAATCTTAACGGAGTCATTATTGTCAAGCTGGATGATTGGTATCAAATTCAAGTGTATATACACAACATAGCTACAAATACACACCGTGTAGTTTCAGCAAATAATTTTGTTCAATATTATCAAGGGTTTGGGTCAATTACAGATATACAAAAACATACATATTGATTTCCTTCTATTAATGTTTTGACCCTATTAATCAGTGTTCCTTGTGTGTCTTTGGAAAATTTAGATTGTCGCCGTGTAGATCATATATAGAAAGCGAAATCACGAACAGATTTGCATGGTAAACTATCTCAACGTTTTCACTAGCAAGTTACATCTTATACAATGAAGATCACGGAATTAAAGAAATAATTATGTGAATTATTTACTCCACCAACAACAAAAAAAAGGGGATTGTTTATTTTTACCCAATATTTAAGGTGTGAAGTACGCGGGGCTTGTTGAATAATACAGAGCAACACCCCTTAGTTTATGCCATACAACAAGAACTGGACTGGACAAGACATGTGGCAAAGCGGAAGTCGGACATTTATTTACATTATTTGTTCTAAAAATTGTAGAACACTGCGAAGAAAGTTTGAATGTTTATAAGAGATTGTTTAGAGTTTTCTGACGGACATTGTAAACGTCATTGCGTGACATCCACTCGACGTTAATCATTATGTTGTTTAAGTTGTTGTCCCAAAACAGAAGGAATAAAATCGAAACAAAAAGACACAGGAAGGCCATCTTCATTGGTAATCGTCAAGATTAAACAGTTTATTTTGACTCTGTAATTCGATATTGGCTTATTACGTGGTTTAGGAAGGAGAAGTCATGTGAATAATGTTTTCCCTTCATGTAAGCACACAGAGCCAGGCTCAGAGGCACGGCACCTGATGACGTCCCGGCATGCCGCACTCGAACAGGAGGTCGGGCAGCTCTTTGTGTTTAGACTACCCCTCATACGGATGTCTGTCCTTCTTCTTGAGACAATTTGATAATTTATTTACTCTATAAATACTCCCTGTTTGACAGTGCATGGAACATCATTTTTGGTCACAGGAAAAACCGTTCTAAGTTTTCATTTTATATTTATATATATAACACGTCTTAAAGTTGTCTGTCTGTCTGTCCGTCCGTGTTTTTCTAAGTTGGATACTGTTTGGTTATTAGTTTAATTCACAATGTATTCCTTTGTAGCGCAATCAGCACTTTATGCATACGTGATATGTCTGGGTGAAGAACCCGGTTGTCATACTACTCTATCACAGTATGCTGACACTCTAAACAACGTATTTAGTGATAGATATATCGTCACTTTCCTCCATTTTGACATATATGGAAAACATATTTATAGTCTGAAACAAGTTTAAACTTTTTATTAATTACTTTCATAAAACAAACATATACTGACTAAAACTGATGAATCATACTTTCGGAGCACACATGTCTGTTATTTATATTCACATGCTGAAAATATTGCCTCTTTGACGCAAACAAAAATCACAATTTGGTAATTACTGCAACCATTTTAGTTATTGGAGGTCGTTTGACGCTTTACATGTGAACCGTTTGCACGGCTACACTTCAAGACATTGGTGGGAGAACTTGTCAACGTCATGCTAACTCAGCTATACATGGAGCCAGACTTGATTACACTATTTACTGACTATTTTAACCGCTACATTATGTAGACTCTTTTCAGGCTTCTTGTAAACTTAGTGGTGTTTATCATTTAATTAAAACATCTACAGTCAGCACTGTTGTAGTCGTCTTCGAAGTTACTATCAACTTTAATTAACTGTTTTGCGCACCTTGAATATTTAAACGTTGTATACGCAGCTTTTACATCGCATGAATCCCTGGGAAGAAGCACCCGAAACTAATAGCGCTAGTTTATCCCAATTTAACTAGTCTACGCTGAAAAGCTAGGTGGTATTTGATAGATACAAAATGGTTAACTGAGGGGTTTTGGTCGTTCGTTTCTTAAGTTTACGCCTACCAACTATAGTGTGTGAAGATTCTGTCTATAGAAATGGTGAATTCACACTGATCATTGGAAAGTCTGCAAAATTCCCAGAAGACAGACCATGGTGATAATCCCGCTGAAGCGGTTCAAAGGGTCATTTTACAACAGATGTGTGATTCAATGCTGCTTAAGACCCAAAAGTAATCATGCAGAGTATACGAGTTTGTGACAAGAAGCAACTCAAATAAATTGTATTCCGCAAAAACAAAGTAATTGTTATTATATAATACATTAAAAATGTCCGTTCTATAATCTATATAATATAGAGTCGAAACACCTGATGTTTCTTTTAACGGTTTTGATTATTTTAAACATGTAGAAAATTTAGGTAAAGACTTTTGCGGACGTTTAATCCAGGACGGACAATTTCGGAATAGCCCGAAGAAAAAGCATATTTAGACATTTGATTGGCTGCCAAGTTGGCACGTTGTTCAGACAGGGCCGCCATATTTGACAATTTGCCGCCATGTTGACAGTAAAACAACAACTTAAATCTCTTCCTGTTTTTGCCTATCTGTTTTTACAGCAGGAAAAGATTTTTTTTTCGCCCATATCAATCATAACTTATAGCTGTTCATGAATTGTATACGTGTTACACACCCTAATATATATATTGACAGTTTATTTGTTGCGTAATGATGCATGTTTGTTTACAAAGGGTGGCGGTAGTTACATCTACCGCCCCCGGGCAAATATGTGTATTTAAGTGTTTGTTGAAGATGCATGCATGACACTGCTGAAAATAAACAATGATGCGACGTGTTTATTTATTTAAGCGGATTTTTGTATCGCCGTCAATATTTATTTCTTATGATGTATTTTCAGCAATACTTTACCGAAATCACTATGATCCAGAATTCAGAATTGTACACTATTAGTTTCCCCCCTTTCACGGTGTACCGAGGTGTATACATGTACTAAATTAACACATTTGGAGGCAATCTTCGGGCAATGAAATTTAATTGGTTCTGAACTCAGAATAATCAATCGTATGTGCATTGCATTGTAAGTCTTTAAGTGGAAAATCCGGAGAGAAACCTCGCAAAACCTCCCAAGCGCTGTGGTGACCGGTATTATTTATGTACAAGGTCGACAAGGGTTGAACTTGTGTGGTAAGCATTGAAGTAAGGAAGTACAATAAGCTTATACGTTTAAACGCTGATTGGTCTTTGAGATACTAGTAACCATCCGCCTTCTTGTGCTGTTACTCTCAGGGAATAGTTCACGCGGAGTTCCAACTCCAAATGAGGTTATATACATGTGTAAGGTGTGTCAAAACTAACAGGAAGACTATGTAACTTTAAGTGACTTTCAAAACTAGTGGAAGGTTAAATAGGATGGAGTGTCCTGTGCCCGTTTTCATAACAATATACTTAACCAATTTTCAAACATCATTTTAAATATACATAATCACCCTATTGCTTTTTTAATGATCCTAAATCAAAACTTATAAGACATTTAAAAAACATAGACTTAATTATTTTAAAAAGAAATACGAAGAGTTCAATTTTGCTGAATAGCCTTTTGGCTAACTTTAAGAAACACTTAAGTAGCTTTATGATTACGGGCCTATGTTCCCTGGTGCTCTCAGAGCTATAAGGGTAAACAAGGAACCGATCTGATTCTGATGTCTCTGTATCGCGTCTAGTGCTTGTTCTGCCTCGTCACTGTTTTTTGCCATAAACGTTGATGTTGGTTTCCTTCACTATTTCGTTTGGGACGCCAACATATATATGAGGGAACTAAATATAACCTGGGACCAATATTATTATATTGGTCCCAGCTATAACTGAATTTACCTAACGTAAATAACATTTCATATTCTAAAACCATATTAAATTCAATAGGTCCGTTTATGTGTGCGGATGGTGTGCATATGGAGGGAAATAGGCTTCCGGCCAACGATATGTGCGATTTTCATGCATATTCATACCTATCAATTTGAGCTTAGTGCCGACACAACGAAAACGAGAACTACGCGAGATTTAGCCGGTCGCGAGTCACACATTGCGTCTTTTACACACAAGGTAGATTATAAATACAGCTGAAGGTGGACTTGCTTCAATAGCTGAGAGATTTAGTTTTAATATATTTTATTGATCAAAATTGTTGATTGAATTGGGGAAAAGCTCAATACAACTTATTGAATCCATAATACTCCTGTCAAAATTATTAACATAACACCAGAAATTACAGAAAAGCTTAATTATTACAATATTTTATCCTAACGTTGTCATAGTTATTCAATAATGTAGATTATATGATATACGCATTCAGTAGGAAAGCGTTCTGTCGTCATGACAACTGTGTATGCGAAACGTCACAAACCCATTGTGAAACACATCCTGAAAAGTCAGTAGACGCTATAAATCTCACCAAAAGCCTATAACTGATAATTTCAACGTTCATATAGCACACCTTGGCGTTGTTAATGCTGACCCATGTGCATACCGGGGAAACAGACATATGATTTAAAATAAACCCAAATCAAACAGATTGTCCGTGGTTGTTTGCCCTGTTCGTCTGTCGGATACTCTCCGGAAATATTAATTTCCCATAGCAAGACAATGGAGGGACTCTTCAGATCTGATATTGAGGACGGCTTATTTCTTTATCACGTGTACGCCAATATATATATAAGAATTAACTCAGTGAAATGCGCTGTTTTCTTAGTTTCCATTATTTTTATATAGTATTTACCTGTTTCACTGAAGAAATTTATGCTTGCAGGGGAAAGGGGGCTTAAATCTTCTATTCATCTTTTATGATTTTCCTTGAAATGCAGTTATCAACAGATTGTTTGACCAATGATTGAAGCCTTGGTCAAAGGTATTTAAAAAATATGATATAAAATGTCACGCAGAGATATCAGAATATTTTGAGAAAGTAACGCTAAGCAAGGTCAAGGTTCATTTATTCATTCGCCGCCTCTTAAACACATTTACATACATATATATATCCAAATATATATCCGACTGCAGCCATGGCGCGCTTGTATATGCATAATTATACCTGCATGTTTTCAATTATTAGTAAACAAAAATGTCGAAATGTCTTACTCTTTTGAGAATATACGACTGTTTGTTTTGAGGTTTGTTGATATTTTAAACGAAGAATCAATTCGAAATTAAATGTCACGTCAGGTATTCGAGGTTAACCTGTTTCGGGGGGGTATGTCATGTCGATCATTGGTGCTTACTTTGTATCGAGGGGAGCGGTAGTGGTCGAATGACAAAGATATTTCTTCTTGACCAGACGTTAGAACTACCCAGACAATATATTATTTGTGTTTACCTGTCCTGTCCGCAGAACGCGGGGCTGAAGTCAACGTTCTTACCTACGTTGAAACAGACACAACAACTTATTCTGAATTCGCCGATCGACACAAAGTTAAACGATAGTTGGCCTTGAAATAATATGTTGTCGGATATTCATCATTCTGAACTTTAGAAATGTCCCTCGATGCGCAGGACACAGGTCAGTTGGTTCCGGGGTAGATCAGATAAGTATGGACTTACCCAAAATCTGAGTTCATAAAGTTTAAACATTTGATAAGCTAAAAAGTTATGTTCGACCTCATACTTTTAAATATTTGATGAACCAAACTGAAATATATTTCGACCAACGCACGAAAAGTCCGTGAAATTTTTTTTCTGGCGAACCACTTTACATAAAGAATGGCCTTTTGGCAAACATTCATCCAGATTAATCTGAATAAAGTCAAATGAAAGATAAGCCATACCATCGTGAAGGATTTTGAAGGTGGCGTCTCTGCCATTCTCCAATATAATTGTAATATTTAGAATACCAGGATCGACTTTATATCTCCTATACACATTCCATAAAGCAGAGAGTTTAATATATTTCTAAAAAGTAATCGCACTGGCACAGGGATGTTGATAAATACATCTTAATATCGAGTCGTAATGGGTTACCTACAGATATCTCGGGAAATGTAATGACCATTTACATGGTATATAAATTATTGATCAATATGTTACAAACAAAATATTTGGCATGAGTTAGAACAAATCAGACTACCTGAGAAGTTAATCAATGACTACGAGTGTCACACCCTGTCTGATACAGAGGGAAGTTTCGCCTTGACCAGTAGGTCCTTTAGATTTGTGTTTCTCCTGTATGCTATAATGGATATTTGTGACAGAGGAGTAGAGATTTTAGGTACAAGATTTTGATATTCCTGTATAAAGAGGCTAGCAAACTGAGTGCTAGGATTTACATACATATATCATGTGAAGGCTGCATACAATAACAAAAATATCACTTTCGAATTATAAATAATTAATCGGCAGATCTTTAACCCCATTCATAGATCATTACACTTAATGGCAAGCTGAACACTCACACGGAATTCTTGGGGGTGATTTCCATATACATATAAGAAGTTAGAGTTGTGACAGTTCCAATCTGTGAGAAAAAAGATTTGATAAATTCGCTCAATCCTAATCTCCAAGAGCTATAAGAGAATGGGATAAGGTGGAGAATTTCAGTCATTTAGCACATGCACTGGAAGGGTTGGATTTAGCCAGACAGTGCGGCTTTGTGCAGGTTAGACGGAACTATCACTGGCGTAACCCAGCCTTGGTTTGCAGTAACGCTTACTTGACAATTTGTCACATTGCATCTTTGTTCATAAGAATAGCTTTTTTAACACTTATTTTTCCAGATCAGGTGCTCGCCCCCACAGCGATATTTGTCTTAGTCACCTTATATTGCCATGTCGGAAAGTACTGAGAGTTGAGTGCGATGGAGATCAAGGTAGTCGCCCCCGAAACAACATCTGTCTTAGTTTTTATGCCTTATATTGCCATGGAGGAAAGTTGTGTGAGATGGAGATCAGGTAGTCGCCCCCGAAACGACATTTGCCTTAGTTATTATGCCTTATATTGTCATGGCGCCCAGTACTGAAAGTTGTGTGGAGTGGAATTACGAATACCTGAGTGTCTGAGACTAATAAGGTAGCTTTTTAAAACAATCATTCTGTTGAAACAGCGGCAAAATGGCGTATACATCATATCGTGGTTAATACAGGTAACATTATCTATAGACCCGTTTCAATATGATGTAAACGAAATAATAAAGACACATAACATATAACAAAAACACGAGGAACGTTCCTTTTTAAACGTATAATTTATCAAATCCGAACAACAGCCGGCAACCATTCAAGAAGCATTTTGCAAAATTAGGTTGGTCTTTTCTGTTATACAATGGAGAAACGCATTGGAAATTAAATGTTTAATATGCAGGCAATATTATGATATGGAGTCATTAAGTATACGAGATCATTTTTGCACATAAAACAAAGCCAAGAAAAGAATTTAAATTTATTTTACTTATGTCAGAAAATGTTTTGTTGAATCGGCCAGTGAATCAGCAAATGACGTATTGAGTGAACACACGTGAATCAAGTGCATGCCTGTCTAATGGACAGCATATTAATTTGGTTAGAACCCAACAAAAAAGCTCCTGTAGGCTGGGAGCGTTTATTCGCCAATCCCGTCCACCGTGCTGAATGAGACAGTGTAACTCTTGTCGGCCACACGCGTTAGACAAATCCCCCATGTTTGATTAGGATAGCTCAGAGTGAGAATGACACACAAACATGTGGAAAGATGGAAACTCCGACATGAGAGAGCTGTGAATTCTTCAATAAACACACATCAACACTCCCATCATTTAAATTCACCTTATAAGTAACATTCCCATCATCTCAAACCAAAAGACCCTGGAGGTTATCTAGACTGATTGGTGGGTGGGTTGGCTGGTCCCAAATCTAATACTTTACTTGTGTATAATTTGGTGCTTACGGCTTATTATTTCATTTATATAACAACATTAATCGATTGATTGATTGATTGATTGATTTTCATTGACTGGTTTGATTGATTGATTCGTTCATTCATTCATTCATTCATTCATTCATTCATTCATTCATTCATTCATTCATTCATTCATTCATTCATTCATTCATTCCTTCATTGTGTTTGAGTCCGTTCATGAGGATATTTAATTGTCGTTAAATCATTCAAACTATGCCTCTGCGCAACGAATAAAGATATTTCTTGTTGTCATAAGTAAAATATAAATCCCATTGCCCTTGCTTGTGTAATCTAATTTAACGTTTAAACAGCAGACCGATTTGTTAGGACGGCACTTTATGACCTTAAAATACTGACCTTAACCTTTTCTTCAATCGCGATGAGTTTTTAAATTATGTTGGAGATGCTGCGAGCTTTATCTCACACAAACATTAAACGTCGAATGGACATTTATACGTGTGAGAATGTCGAATTCACGTCTTTTGGAAGTTCTACAAACATGAATGATTCTATTAAAAACGTAAATATAAGCTGCTAGGACGTATACATATTACATTTATTATATAGACAGTAAACTGGCATGATTTGCACCTGAGCAAAGTAAGTCACTCTTCCAGAGCAAGTTGTAAAAAGATTGTCTACGTTAGTTTTTCATTGAGATAATCTTTATCAAACTTTATGTTTGAGAAGAAAGATGTATAGACTTGGTTCTGAAACCCGTTTAGATCAAAAAAATAAAATGACAAGTCCACCGGCCCTTATAGAAAACTAAAATTCCACCACACTCAGTCACGATTATTCACAGCGTCTGTGGTCAGCAAGTTGATAGAAACAGTACAAATAAACTGATCTGGGGCCAGTTGCTCGAAAGATGATTAGTCGCTGACACCAGATTAAATCGATAATACCGGGTTAGAGATAGACCTTTAACATACCGTGACGTCTTCAAATAGCGGATTAAATTTAATAGCGCTTCGAGCAACCGGCCCCTGGTGTTAAAGCCTCTCAGATAAGCAACGTCGCCACCTGGCGAGCTAAAACTCAGATTCAATAACCCAAAAATGAGATGATGACTGACATCAAAAGTCCTAGTTACCCGTATTAGACCTATTATAGCACACAAGAGAAACACAAATCTAAGATAAATCTAAACAACCTAAGATTAAGATATATTTAGAAACGCTGGGAAATATTAGTTTTATACATGTATGGCGAAGACAACAACGCCTGCGGCTGTGTACACTCGATAGCTTCCGGGGCCTGGGCGGCCGCCGGACCCTCACCTCATTTTTCACAGTGCCTGTGAGTAAGCAACGTTAAAAGAACCACTACAAATAACTGATCTGGTGGAAAAAGCTTCTGAGGCAAACAATATCGCCACACATAGCGAGCTAAAAATTTGAAAATATACAATAAGAAATGAAAAAACATTAGATTTCTGATCCTGGCGCCGCCACTGTATACCTGTGATGATGTGTTTTTCAGGTAGTTAGCACAATAGTGTCAAATATAATAAAATAAATTTTAAGATTTAAAATCTTAGTTCCTAAAATTACAATAACAAATCAGGCTGTGTATCAGAAAGGTCAATATGCTATTAGGGCTGTACTGTACTGTACGTTTGATTTCACTCGTGACCCCAGGCCCTGCTACAAACTTGTAGGACAAGTCCTCAGTCCTACAAGAAGTGCCCTCTATTAATCTACACACAGCGCCCTCTATAATTACGTCTATCACCGCGCAGTTAGTTTTAAAAAAACGCAACCTCCTTGAAGATTCATCCATAAAAGCGTAACGTGGATTAAAATACAAAATGTTGATTTGAACAGCAGATTGGAACCAAGATTTAATCAAATGTTAAAACTATTCCAAAAAGTGTACATGCCACAAATTAAGAGAAACCGTATAACCGAATCCCCACATACGAAGACACTGGCACATCTTAGCTACAAACTGGACAGGTCCTCAGTCCTAAAAGTAGTGCAGAGTGATTCAAACGATTTACACACAGCTTCCTCTATAATTTAGTACTGAATAACGTGCAATCCTTCTTTGTATGTAATGAAATATTACTACATAAATAGTAGAGCGGATTCAAAATGAATCCCCACTACTATTTATGTAGTAAACAATTAGTACTTGATAACGTAAGACCCTTCCTTATTATGTAATAGCAAATACGACCTGAGTTGCCCACTCTATACTACTTCCATATTCTGAGGAAAAATTAAAAGTTGAAAAAAATTAAAACATATAATGCTGCTTAACTTTTTCTCTTGTAAGATTAAGTCTTAGTTGTGTTCATCTTTCCCTGACTTTTCTGGGAGTGTTATTTGGACTGAGATGTTTGCAGCTGACATTCAGCTTAACAGAGATCAGTGTTAATCCTATAGACTATGACAGTGACTTGACAGTTGGATATTGACTTGATTAACACTGATTCACTTTACAATGTCATTACCGTCACATCTCAGTTTGATTGTCACCGATATTTGTCCATAGAACGCTATGTGTGCCATCTACAAAGACTGCTGCACTTCGTGGCTTTTCATTTGAAGTTAATGCCTTGACTGTTATGCTAGGGTGTAGCAACGTTACGCTCCCTTTCAACGTTTCGCCTGTTATATCGTGACCTTTTTATACTTAAAGGGGTTTGACCGGGAAGGCTTTTTTTAGAAAAGCATAAAAACCAATCAACCAATCTTGTAATTACGAATTAGTTATCTCGTAATTACAACTTACTAACCTGTAATAGCGAGTTAGTTATCTCGTTGTTACGAGATAGTTATCTGGTAATTACAACTTACTAACTTGTAACAGCGAGTAAGTTATCTTGTTGTTACAAATTTGTAAGCCATAAATACATATTTGCGTTCGACATGGCGTTGTTATTTTCATCTGAATGCCACAAAATTGACTACTTTTCAAATGGCTCTGTTAGAAATCAACAAATAAAGCGGTTTCATAATTGAGTTGAAGTATTTAGATATTCCGTGGCAGCTTGCATATTTGTATTGAAGAGAAAAGTGATTTTGCTTGCCTCCACCGGGATTCGAACTCGGGTGACTGTCTAACAGAGCCAAACCGACTCTAACCGACTGAGCTATATAGGCTTGCGACCCCAAATATTTACACTTCTCTACTGTAAATAAAAGAACTTTGGTAAAAAAAACGCAATACAGTCCATTTGTTTCCACCTCTCTTGGCACCAGTTTAAAGGCATTGCTTACTAAGAGAAAACATATTAAAAATAATTTCTGACTTTTGTTGTTCCTCTTTGTATAATACTTCAGTTCTACAAATGGAGTCTTGCTTCCATAAATCACCTGACAGATGTTAGCTCGATGTAAAGTCAATATGACAAATCGCACCTGTAACCCTAAACATATGCCCGATGTTTGCTAAATATGAATATCACGGAGTGTCAAGATAGTAGCAGATACATGTAGCTGGTCAGGCAGACTTGTTCGACCCCGTACCATATACAATTGACGCGATCGAGAAAAAGGATGTTAAATATTTTACGTAAATATTTAAAGTCATATAAAACTGTCACAATATGATTCCAAACTTGTTGAAGTCATTCCTCGTGACAGACGCAAAGCAACTATCATTCTATAAACCGTTTTGATGTAGTTTTAGACCGCATATTCTTGGAGTCTGTATTTGAGCTGGCGGGAATAATACACGCCAAGACATGTATACTTGGCGAGAGGATGATTCATAAGAAACAGTTATGGTTGGTTCCCTGGATTTTTTTGTTTTAAGAAGAAATTGTTTTTCTTCACCTTGACATTTTTTATTGTCTGGTTGAGTTTTTTTTGTTTGTTTTTTTTGCATTTTTACCGTTATGAATAATATAATATATAATCATGATTCAGACATGTTATTGATTCAGCACAAATACGCATAAAACTGTGTTTTCGTAAATAATTTTTTGAAAAATCAAGGCACGTATAAATTATGAGAGGATATGGTCACCCATTGACTCTTCAACTTGAAGATATTAATCTATATTTGTTTATATATTTGGATAACGCGGAGAATAGATCGTTGAACTTTCTGCTAGAACATAAAATTATAACAATTAAATGAATGATATTTCCCTGTTAGCTTGTGATTTCAGTCGTAATTGTTTTACAATTGTTTTAAAATGATCCTTTCTCATTGTTTTGTTAATACAGGTAGTATGCTCTAGTCAGAGTATCGTCCTTACTGAAATGAGATACTTGATGCAATACTTCGAATGTTCATAAATCATGCACATTACGATTTGTGTTTTACGCCGTGTTTCAGTGTATTTCACTTATATGACGGCAGTGTATTCCAACAATAATTGACACTAGCACAACCAAGATGTGAAACGTTTTTCAAAAATGTTGAAAAGTTAATGTTCCTCCAGTGCTAAGTAAAGACAGCATTACTTCTCTTCGTCTTGCTATTCCTATAGCCAGAGGGTGTAAATCACATGTATGTATATGGTGTTTAATGAGCCTAAAGTCTCGGCAAAAGACAATAGATTGATTTCTATTTAAGAATACCTCGATCACCGGAGTCAATTCGTGTGACTTCCTCAAATAGATGATGTCGAAAAAAAGTTCTGGAACATGTGAGCTGAACATCGAAGGAGAATCAGTAGTCCGACTCACTAACCATTGCACCTTGACCATGTGCCCCATCAGTTGAGAGGCCATCCTGTGAAAACAGAGGATTCGCTTTAATACCGACATTCGTTTCTTCGATCCTGTTTATAAGTTCTAGCAAAGACAGCTTGAATTTGAGGAAAAATTATATTGACTACAAGGGTTATTGTTGTGATTTCCACGATCGAGGCCTTGTAACTTTAATATGCTAAATTAGCTTGTGTCAATAATATACCGACAAAGGAAAACAGTTGACCCATGTTGTAATTCCCTCGGTAACGAGTGCATGAATGCTTATCACCGTTGGGTCTGACAAGTTTTTAAAAGCACGCAGACCTCTCTCAAGAAAATAATCAGAAAAAATAATCATCAAAAAACAGTTCATTCTGACAATAATATTTTAGTCGGCCAACGCTTTAAGATGCCTTACTAATAAACCATGTTAAAGTAAGTATAGCTTCTAACTTGGTTTTTTTAAATAGATATTATTTTAGGCATATTTACAGATCAAGTATCAGAGAAAAGAATATATAAAGCCGTGAATGCGGCTATAGTAATTGGGAAACTGTGTATCAGCAAATAT
>JAQQZZ010000595.1:0-12048 GCA_030265115.1 Mopalia vespertina
CATGTGTGTGAAATTTGACGAAAAATGTGTTGAAAACAGCCAGAACGCTATTCGGGAAAGCCAGACCGCGGTTCGCTTTTCATCGCCACATAACATTGAAATTTATTGAGTTTGCATAGAATGTAGGGTTGTTTGAGGCAAACGAGTTTATTCATCTATTAGAAGCTGATTCACTTATCATGTGTAAGAAATTTGACGAAAAATGTATTGAAAATAGCCAGAACGCTATTCGGGAAAGCCAGACCGCGGTTCGCTATTCATCGCCAACAATGCGCTAAAATTTATTGAGATTGCATAGAAAGTATGTTTGAATCAAACCAGTGTATTAATCTATTAGAACATGATCCACGAAAAAATGTGTGAAAAAAGGCAGAACGCTATCCGGGAAAGCCAGACCGCGGTTCGCTATTGATCGCCACATAACATTGGAATTTATTGAGTTTGCACAGAATGTTGGGATGTTTGAATCAACCTAGTTTATTTATTTATAAGAACATCATCCACTTATCATTTGTGTGAAATTTGACGAAAAAACAGTCAGAACCACATTCGGAAAAGCCAGATCGCGGTTCGCTATTCATCGCCAAAATACAACAAAATTGATTGATTTTGCATTGAAAGTAAGGATGTGTAAAGCAAACCGGTGTATTAATTTATAAGAACATGAACCACTTATCTTGTGTGTGAAATTTGACGAAAAATGTGTTTAAAATAGCCAGAACGCTATTCGGAAAAGCCAGACCGCGGTTCGCTAATCATCGCCGGCAATGCAGTAAAATTGATTGATTTTGCATTGAAAATAGGGATATTTAAAGCAAACCAGTGTATTAATGTATTATTATATGGTCCACTTATCTTGTGTGTGAAATTTGACGAAAAATGTGGTCAAAACTGTCAGAACCACATTCGGAAAAGCCAGACCGCCGTTCGCTATTCATCGCCAACATTGCAGTAGAATTTATTGAGTTTGCATTGAAAATATGGATGTTTGAAGCAAACCAATGTATTAATCCAATAGAACATGACCCACTTACCATGTGTGTGAAATTTGAGGGTATAAAACGCATTATTAACGGAGATATTGATGTTTTTCTGAACAGCGGTAAAAATAATGACTGGTCCCCTCGAATCGCGAACCGCGAACTGCGAACCGCGGTCTAACTTTATTGACGTAACTTGGTTCCTTGGCTTAATTCGAGGTCCTCTGCCATCGATACTTATACAGGAAACTACTCTTAGAATTTCAGAGCCAGACCCCAACATACCTTGAACTGAGCGGATCTGCCATGGTTCAGATCTAGAGCATATACTGCCGAGCTCATTTTTGCTAAATTATCGCTCACGTGATCGATGCCGCCTTTAGATCCTATATCTAAACGGGAAGTATCACTGTGACTTCGGGGATCGCTGGGTTGTTTTTACCAAGATTCTACCCGTTATTTCAAAACATTTTACAACACGAAAAAGTCGCCAAGTGAAATACCCTTGACGACTGTAACAGAAATTGGTTATGACATAAAGTTAAGAATAACAGTAATTGGTTATGGTATAACGTCAAAAATAACAGAAATCGGTTATGACATAAAGTCAAGAATAACAGAAATTGGTTATGATATAAAGTCAAGAATAACAGTAATTGGTTATGATATAACACCGGGAATAACAGTAATTGGTTATGATATAACGTCAAGAATAAAAGTAATTGGTTATGATATAACGTCAAGAATAACAGTAATTGGTTATGATATAACGTCAAGAATAACAGTTATTGGTTATGATATAACGTCAAGAATGACTGTTGTTGGTTATGATATTACGCCAAGAATAACAGTTATTAGTTATGATATAACGCCGGGAATAACAGTTATTGGTTATGATATAACGTCAAGAATAACAGTAATTGGTTATGATATAACGCCGGGAATAACAGTTATTGGTTATGATATAACGCCGGGAATAACAGTGATTGGTTATGATATAACGCCAGGAATAACAGTAATTGGTTATGATATAACGCCGGGAATAACAGTAATTGGTTATGATATAACGCCGGGAATAACAGTAATTGGTTATGATATAACGTCAAGAATAACAGTAATTGGTTATGATATAACGCCGGGAATAACAGTTATTTGTTATGATATAACGCCGGGAATAACAGTAATTGGTTATGGTATAACGTCGGGAATAACAGTAATTGGTTATGATATAACGTCGGGAATAACAGTAATTGGTTATGATATAACGCCGGGAATAACAGTAATTGGTTATGATATATCGTCGGGAATAACAGTAATTGGTTATGATATAACGCCGGGAATAACAGTTATTGGCTATGATACAATGTCCCTTAGGGAGTTTGGCTATATTTTAATACAGAAAGCAACTAGCACTTCAACTCAGGTTTAGTTCAGTTCAATTTGCACGATTGTGTTATTCCCATTGACGCTTATCAAAGTGACAGGCTTATTTCGTAGTTTAGAACGCTGCAATATAGCTAGAACAGTGATTTGCAGCAAGATGATTAACTAAATTATTCATCCATCGTGTGTTCGAATTCGGTAATCATAATGGATTATCCATGAACCTTTTAGGACTTTTAATCCGTTCAAATAGAAGAGGCAACCAGCAATATAACATTAAAGTAGCAGTAATAAATTTGTAGAGCAACTTTCTCTTCAGATATAACTTACATTATACCCGTCCTTTTAGATTCAATTGCAAGTTAATTTAATGTATTAAAGCATTGAATGCGCATTTATCTAGTGGAATATTATGTGATGGTTACATTTATGCACTTTAATCAATTGAATATTTATTTAATTTCGTTGAAATCAAAATGGTTGGAATACACCACGATTAATCCTTTAAATCGACAAATGGGGTGTTAAATGACGAGAAACCTTTTCATTAACCCATACCTGTATCGACAGAGTGTGGCTCACAATTACAAATAGCAGCATACTTACCTTTCATAAATGGACCATAATTTTAAAATATAAAGTCGAAGATTTAAAATGAAAATGTCCGCCTTTTCACTGAGCGGAAACAGCAATCAGTGTCAACTTTTCCCAAACTGTCTAACACGAAGAAAGGCATATGGGTATTTTGATAGCAGTACGTTAAGGTGTGCTATGACCAATTGCAATTTCACAGATATGATTGCTCTTTATGTTCTATTCCTTATATTACTTGAAGTAATGTCTACGACCACGCGTAAGTAAAAACGACACTGGGTGCGTTCTGTCATTTTAAGGAATTGGACAGATAGCTTTCACAAATTACTTGCTAAAAATATAGAAATAACACAATTAACAATGATGTTATTTTATGTACGCACCACAACAGAGCAAACACGACATTACCTTTGGTTCTTGGCATTACCCGAACTTTTTGCCAGGGTTATCATCTATGATTATAAAATATCTAAATCAGCTAAATTTGATTTCAACAAAAACTAACCTTGCACTTTGAAATTATTTTTAACTGAATATAAAACAGTATAAAAATATATTTTCTTGACAACTTATGGACAGGTTTTTATATATGTTACACAATCTTACATTTTTGTTTTGCTCTTTGCGTTTTGGTTGGGGGTAGGGGGTTTAAGATTGTAAAATGTATT
This sequence comes from Mopalia vespertina, assembly GCA_030265115.1. Lineage (NCBI taxonomy): Eukaryota > Metazoa > Mollusca > Polyplacophora > Chitonida > Mopaliidae > Mopalia > Mopalia vespertina. The sequence continues at coordinate 3,626 of JAQQZZ010000595.1, forward strand.
GTGTTAAATATTATGTTATGAGATGAACCAAGAAATTAAGCATTAAGCTTTAGTCTATGTTGACCAATAGGTAATTCCAAAAAGTTCTAATTCTAGTCACGATTGTTGATTTACAGTTCATATAGAAGATATATTACATCCCTCCATCCATCCGGCCGCAAGCTCAAGCAGGAAAAGCATCGTCATGATTATAATTAAGCCAGGCGAAATCCTCGTTATATAAATATTTGGTGGCTACACATTTAAGTAACATAGTCCAAATATTTGTTTGTAACAATAAGGTGGCGTTAAGGCGCATTCTCGCGGTACGATTTGAGGTTACGATTTAAGGGAATTCCCTTTAAACCCAATCAAATCACAGCAAATCAGGGGAACTCCATGACATCGTTACGACCAATCGCATCTTGAGAATGTACATTTAGCCCTTGCTATGTATATCATCCATAGACACAAATATTGAACCTATCGTTAATATCTCTTTAATTGGACTTTTCCTGCTAATCATGTTCTTGGCCCATACTTCGTTGGATTTGTTTTTCAGATTTAACACTCCTTCAGCAAGTTCGATGATTGACATATTTCTTATGATATCGACACGTTAAAAATGTCATAACAGCTTTTCATGTATGATGTTTTTGCACGCGGCCAACAAACCGATTAAGGATTATAGATTTATTTCTCTATTGGCTTGTACTATTCCCTGTGTTATACACGTTAAGAATACCTTGCCTTTTGGCGGAGGATTGGAAGGGAGCTTCCTGTTGCCGTGGTGCTCTCAGAGCTAAGAGGCAACATGAAACCGAGCCGTTTGCGATGTCTTTGTACTTACATGTACACCCTGTGCTTGTCCTTTATTGTTCCTGTATTATCTTTGTTTGTTGTCAGGGGCATCGAGGGTGGTTTCCTTCACCAATTGGGTTGGTACGCCGATATGGGAGTGAAATAACCTTAAGAACGGGGTTTAACCCCAATCAAACAAACAAACCTTGCATTTTGTAAGTATGTTAGCCTGAGAGTAACGCACCAAATTGCACGCAGTAAATGTCGGCCATCTAGACCACTCAGCCAACCATCCTTCTACAAAATAGAAGGTTAGCCAGATGGAGTCCCTGACATTCACCACTCCTTGAAATGTGAGTGCAATGAAATACTTTTTGTGTCGTTAAGGTCTTGCTGTAACCATTGGGCTCAAAATGAGCCAATTTGCTTTTATCGCTTGGATTAAAATTTAAGTATTCAAACTATAGGTTGATGAAATTTTTTTTTATAATTACAAACAGTTAAATCGGAGCCTATAATTTTGTTTTCCCATGATCATATATTCAAGTCGCAAAACTTAATTGCCTATTTCTGGCACTTCAGTTTTAAGCAGACTCTACATTTTGCAAGTCGTATTTCTAGAAAACTATTCATGTAAGAAACTATATATATGGTACAGATTTATATTCTTCTGCATAAGAGACTAAATACAACGGGTGTTCTGAAAATCGAGCAAGACCTTTAGTACGGTGTTAAAGCGTAATCAAGTAAATATACAGAAATAAATATTATTTGAAACCTGGTTAAAGCTGGGACACTCTTTTTTTTCCCACTCAGCTGAATTACCAATAAATGTTGTGTAAAAAAAAATGTGATCAATCATTTTTGAAAATATATGTTATTGTACTGTAGAACGGCGCTAGCTGTCTACACAATGCAGTGAAATCCAGGGATGAGGGAATTGTTAGCCAGTTGATAGCGGCAGGAGCTAACGTCAACGAAGTAGATATGGTAAGTAGAACGCTGTTATGAATGAATGCTATTTGGCATCCGTCTGTGTCATACACATGTAGATATGTCAACAAGGCTCAAATTGTAAACGGCATGTGATGTCTTGGAAAACCTGATTCCACATGATTTAAAGAGTTGCATGCATTGAAAAAGTTATTTTTTATTTCGCTAATTAATTTCGTGAAGTGATGGAGCAATTTGATTGGCGATCGATTATAAGTGTCTTCTTAAGTGACTTTTGGACTAATTTCGGATACATTCCTTGTTTTTTGTGTTGGCTGGGAAGTTTTCCAACATTTAACTTGAGTTCGTAATTTATTCAAGATGCAGGACTCGATCGATAATCAAAACGAAAGTGGCTCCGAAGTTGGCGATTTTTTTTATCTGATTCAGAGTTTTCTGGCTTTAAAACTGATGATATTTTAAATATTAGTGATGTGAGTGATATCTCCTCGGTGTCTAACGAAAGTGAGTCGGATGGTGAAAGCTGTAGCTAGCAGCAGTCCGACAGCAACAACAACAAACATGGAGTTAAACAATCTACCGCTCGACTGTCAAACGGAGTAATTTTCAAGCGGGACCACAGTTGCCACGATCTTTTGACACTTCAAAAGCAGCACCCCAGGATTATTTGGAGTTATTTTTGGAGGACAGTATTTACCATACGATTGCCAACGAAACAAACAACTACGCCCACCTGAGACAGAGGGAGACCGGTAAAACTGACAGTACCTGGATTGCTACGAGTTCTGAAGAAATTCGAGCTTATTTCGGACTTTCTATTTTAATGGGTATAAACCCAAGAAATTAATATTCGGATTACTGGTCGGCTGATGCATTTTTGAGCTGTTCTGTAGTAAAAAATGTAATGACACTGAACAGGTATGAACAGATTTACACCTCAGTATTTACACCTGAACACACCTGCTGCTAGAGCTTATAAGGATGATGAAGACTACCATCCACTCAATAACGTTAAACCTCTTGTTGACATGACACAGTGTTATTTGAAGAACTATCAACATGGAACAGAGATATGTGTTGACGAAGCAATGAAGCGGTTCAAAGGAAGGTCAGAGATAAGGCAATATATGCCTAACAAGCCTGATAAGTTTGGTTTCAAGTTTTGGTGCAGGTGTGTAGGAACACTTCATACATGTGTCAACTTCAAATTAGAATTATAAAACTACAACAAACTGCAGCACGTTTGATCTTAGGCACTGCCAGTAAAACATTATCCACAGATCACTTATTTGAAACTTTATGTTGGCTGAATTTTTCAGACTATGTTACTTATCAAAAGGCAGTGACAATGTATAAAATCTTTATATCAAATGAATACCCTGATTATATGAAAGATTTATTTTCTTATTCTGACAATAACAGAACTCTTCGATCAACAACACTGAAACATCTAAAAATTCCCTTTCCTCACACTGAACTATTCAAAAAATCTTTATCATACTCTGGAGCAATGTTATGGAATGTTATTGACCCTCAATTTAAAAATGCACCAGCATTACCATCTTTCAAAGCCAGATATATAAAAGATTTAAACACAAAAGACTATTTTTTTTTTTTTTTTAATCATTTCAGTGCTTGATATAATTTGAATTTTTTAAATTTTTTAAATTTTTTTTAAATTTATTTATTTCCCTATACCTTAGTATATATTAGATCAAACAGATACCATTTTATGTCAATGTTAATATAAATGTACAGTGTATATATAATTATTTGTTAACCTGTTTTGAGAACCTCAGGGTAGATCAGCCTTTGTGCTGACTGAGTGTTTATTATGTAAACTGTTATCCTCACTAAATAAAGTTTTATTATTATTATGTCTATGTATCAACTGTATTGTGGTAAGCGTGATCAGACAGATGTTCAGGTTTCACATGGATTAGGGTACAGAGTTGTTTATGATCTATCCAGAGATCTTGTTGGCCTCAATCATCACATGTATTTTGACAGATTTTTTTCCAGTATACATTTAGTGGAAGATCTTATGAAAGATCAAATTTACACCTGTGGTACCATCATGATGAATAGGAAAGGCTTTCTACCTGAGTTCGCCTTGAAAAAGTCTGCGTTGAAAAAGGAAATTCCAGTATGCGGTGGTCAACTATCCGCCCAAAAGGGATCCACAACAGTTACTGTGTGGAATTATAACAATCTTGTAACTGTGGTTTACAATAATGTACCTAATGTTAATGAGCCATCTACCTGTGTGCGACATATTGGGCGAGGTAAGGTCACCATTGGTCAACCTCAGGCCATATCCCTATATAATAAGTACATGAATGATGTTGATGTTCACGATCAGATGCGTAAAAAGTTCAGTGCAGGGACGTCTAGCAAGAAATATTTGAAATTCATTTTGTGGTTCATCATTGATTGTTGTCGTGTTAATGCCTGGATTGTTTATAGGCAGGTGTCTGCTAGACAGGTCGCCAAAGCTCGATACAGACAGAAGGATTTCATCCTGGAATTGGCAAAGTCCCTGATAGGAACCTTCTCTAGTAGAGTCCTTGTGTGGAGCTAAGTGTGCAATCTGTACCTAGCCACATATTCCCCAGTGAAAGAAACGCAGGTGTAAGAACTGCTACAACCACCATAGTCAGGGTTGTCGTTAAGACCCGGCGGCCGGCTGTCAACCGCTGGGTGATAAGCATCATGCCGCAGAGTGTTTCAAGGAATTTACAAAAATAATTTTTTTACACACAAAAAAAAAAAAACGATAGGAAAGAAGAGAAAGGGGGAGTCCTCTACATAACAGAATAGCTTGATCCTCTACCCTCTAGGGCTGTAACGATATTACATGTATCGATTCATAGCGATAGTAAATTCGCCGATCGATCGGCGGGTGGTTGGAGGGAGTTTCATGCTGCCCTGGTGCTCTCAGAGCTAAAGGGGAACAGGAAGCCGATCTGTTTGTGGTGTCTGTATTGCGTCCAGTATTTGTCCCGTGATGTATTTGTTTGTTGCCAGTGGTGTCGATGGTGGTTTACTTCACCCATTAGGCTGGCACGTCGTCACAAAAATGAAATATCCTTGAGTACGACGTTAAACCCCACCCAAACAAACAAACAAACAAGTCCTTTCTAATATACTAATGTCTCGTCTTACACATTTTGACCCTTGCAATAGGAAGATGGGTAACGTGAAGCTTCCCCGACATCCACCCGCCCAAGTCTTTGTAATAATTATATTAAATAAATACCGACAGTTTACGCATTTGTTTTTAAAATTAGGAAATTGTACTTGATTTTGGCAACATTATAATTTTATATAAAACTGCTTCAATTTTTTTTACTTCAGCCAGTGTTTCAATTCGTACTATTTCTTATAATTTAGTATTGAAATAACCTTTGTTCCGTTTTAAACATGCATTTTGCAGGCCTATATACAAGAGTCCAATGGTGTCCTGTCAAGCCGTCGTGATAGTGATCTCAGTGACGTTTATACCCTTCGTGATCTCTCAACCAGGTAAAAGTTCAAGGCCACCGGAAGTGATTTATTTATCCAGCAACGGAAGTTTATATCTGGACTTTTCGGTGGAATTGTGTTGCATAGCAACGGGGGTACCATTTCCAATTATGACGTGGCGAGGCGATGGGGTTTACTTTGAAAATCAAATCGACACAACTCTGGAAAGAGACAATTCAACTGTTGTATCGTCTGTCTTTCTAAATTCAGACAAAATGAATGACACACAGTTCAGTGAAGTTATTTGTGAAGCAACTAACTTTTTTGGAGCTGCAGAGGCTATGGTGCGGATCCATTGGACTAATCACAGTAATAATGGGAATTGTTCTAATCATTGTGATAATGACGGCTGCAATCACTTGGTCAGAGTTGTGTATGGTACAGGGGTAGTGTGTCTGACAATGGGTGCATTATTCGTTGTCGTTGTCAACAAACTAAAAACTCGCTACTCAGAAAATAAGAAAGACAGTGAACGTGTACCGCTGAACAAAATTCAAACATGACAAGATTTCTCAAATATATTTGAAAACCCCCCCCCCAACAACTCAGTTTTAAAAAAAATGTTTGATAAATTTTATTTAATAAAATAACTATTAGAATTTATGGGAATAATGTTATCGTCTTCATTATAATGGTAGGCCTAACTGGAGGGCGGCATAGATGTGCTACTACTGCCTGTCCGGCCGGCCTTCTGTCCGTCCGTTCTTCCGTCAAAAATGTTGTGAACACATTACGTAAAAACAAATTCTTAGATTAACAACAAACTTGGAATATATCTTCGGGTTGTTAGAGGGAGCTTCCTGTTGCCCTGGTGCTTTGCATTTTCCTGTGAGTGTCCTCAATGTATTTGCCCTGTGGTGTTTGTTTGTTGCCAGTGGTGTCGGGGGTGGTTTCTTTTACCCATTGGGCTGGCACGCCGTCATGACATGTGAGTGAAATAACCTTAAGTACGGCGTTAAACCCCAATTGAACAAAACAAACAAACAATCATCCTGTTAAGACGACATATGGGATTGTATTTCAGCAAATTCCGCACAACAGTATGGCCGTTATTGTGTAATTTTACAATATTCATAGATGCAAATGTTGTGAACAAAGATCATTTCTGTTTGTTTATTTATTTTGAACGCAGTAACTTGAAAACTAATTCTCCTATGAAATTACGAATTGCAATGTCACTTCTACCCTTATAAGATAATGGATTGGGATTTGATTTCTCAAGATTTCGCAAAACAAGTCGGCCGACTTTGCGAAATTTTAGTCTTATTCTGCATTCCCTATGGACAAAGAATATACGTATAAAATTTTCAAGCGTACGAAATGCTGTTGCTGAGTTAATATGTTTTAAATGTGCAAAACACAGGACTGTTCGTCAAAGGTGATCATCGGTTAAAATTCTCTATGACATGCTAGAAAATCCGTATTCCCGCCTGTCTGTCCATGCACCCTTTATAGTGTTCATAACATGTAGGGCCTACGGGTTTGGCTTTTTCATGCATTGGCTACCGAATCGGGTTTTTCAATATTGGTGAAATCACATTCACCATTGCAAGAAGTGTATACTATATTTCAAGTTTGAATTAATTAGGTTAGTTTATTTTCAAGTTTTTGTGCTGAAATTACGTACAAACTTAAACTGCTGCCACATTGGTTTGCAGGTTTTATAAAATGCAATACCACCAGGGCGAAGCGACAGTTTGGGGTTTGTTTGTTTGGGGGTTTGGCGCCGTGCTTATGGTTATTTAACTGATATGACGGCGCACCTACTAACACCAAGTCTGAACAGCCTCGGCCATTTCCGTCCCGTAAATAACTACCGGTACGGAAAGTGTCGAAGGATGTTCCGACATGCTACTAACACCAATCGTATTCTCGTGAGAGTTTCTATAGTGGACGAGACTAAGACAACTCTAGTGCGCTATGCCAGGCCATCGCGCATTAATTTTCGCCAATATTTGGGGCGACGTATGCTACAGTCCAGCAAATAAAAGAAGTGCAAAACAAGATGGCTTGGGTGTATCTTAGAGTCAATGTCTGGACGTAGGAAGTAGAATTGATTTTATTTTAGAATGTACTAACACATGTCTGAACAACCTCGGCCATTTCCGTACCGTAAATAACTACGGGTACGGAAAGTGTCGAAGGGTGTTCCGACATGCTACTAACAAAGAGAACCAGCCAATGAGATAATGGCCATGTGGCGGCGACGGCCTTATCGCGAAGAAACCTAAGAAACGCCAGATAAATACATGCACTGTTACAAACGAAAGCAAACGTTTTCGGATCGGAGAGATTTTGTTTTGGATAGCCGACTCATTGAAATGAAATGTGATGGATGGACTTTTTTTTAGCAAACGGTATGTAGTGTGCATGCCTGACAAGTGGGCATTTAAAAGGCTATACCGCGAGGATAATGGATTTCAGGGCGGTTTTAACTAATGAGCACTCCGGGCAGTTATTTAGGGACTCCAGGCAAAACTATATATGTTTATTTTTTGAAACTTGCAGTTTAGGAAACACAACTTAAAGTCAAACACATGGATGTACACGTTGTACATTCAATTTAAATGTACCGGTACACAGAACGTGGTTCCGACGGCTAGAACAAAGTACCTGCATAAAAGAAGTTAATCAAAATGGTTACTGTAAAAATATTTTAACAGTCAGCGTGAAAAAGTAAACAGATCATACAAAAACATTTGTTGATGTTTCTGATCAGACATTTTCTGATGAGGGACTTTCAAAATATTTGTGTATGAATGAAATAGAACACTGATGCAGACGAGGGTTACAGCCAACAAAATGATATCAGTTTTTTCGTTATTTAGGATTAAGACATATACTTAGTTTGAACAGATTCTAGTTCAGAACAATGTCAGCGGTCGATGTGGAAAATTTCACTCCAGGTGCTGAACTTTTTTGTAAATCACATTTTTAATTAAATGATTTAAATAAATTCTTTGAGATATTCAAGCTATTTATTAATAAAAAAATTAGTCAGAAGTCAGCAATAATTATAAGTAACTATTTATCTTTGCAATTAAATACAAGTTCAGTTTTGGTATTCTTGAATTATAACTGTCTTGCTAGCAAAACGAAAACTTTACTTTTGTAAAATGATTTGTTTTAACAAAAGTGTTATACTTTGAGATATGTAATACATA
>JAQQZZ010000606.1:0-12048 GCA_030265115.1 Mopalia vespertina
AATGTATAGTAACAAAAACAACAACAACATAACCATAATCTTCTCAAAGTGAAAGTTGATCAATTCAAGGAATTTTAATTTTACAAAAAAATGGAATACTACAAGAGATTGTAAAATGTAAATGTTGTTACCGGAGTGTGAGACGTGGCCCCTTTGCCCCTTTTTATCGCCCTTTCTGAAGGGTAGGCGTACAGTAGCTGACATGGTTGACATGGCTATTCACTGCGCCCGAGTAACCTCATTGTCGAGTGTACATACCCATCTTGTCTGTGCTTTTTTAACTGTCCTGGGAAGCGCAGACCGACATGTTCTACTGGAAATTGAGCACGAAAGATTTACCTTTGACCCAATTACAAATTTGCTGTAGTTGACGATAGGAAACTCAATTAGACACTGTTTTAAAATTGCAAAAATAACCCAAGTTTAAATGGAGCAAGATTGCGTCAAGGTATACGTGGTTTGTACTCAATTTGATTGGCTGATTTCTGACACTCGTTTCACAAAATGTCTGCGTCGAACACAGACATATCCTGGCTGTATTAAAGGCTGATTATATTGGTAAAGCAGAAAGATGTTGAATTAAACGAACAAATGAACACGGCGAAAAGTGAACTCTATAAGCGCATAACATGACTGTGTGGAATTCGAATATTTGATAGATATTACTGCTCTAACAACCACTTTAAATGATCACTGTGTTTTTAAACCATGTGTATACAGCCTTATCCTTTAGAACACCAGAATTATTGACAAAACTTATGAATCCTTCTCTTGAAAGAAGCCTTATATCCGTACATTAAACCCTATGTTAAACTATGGCCTTAAAGCTTCCAAACAAATTATCCTTATTTGCTTAATATCAAGAATGTAAATGTTTTCGGTTATCATTCTCCAATTAAATTTACTATGGTCCCTAAAATTAATCAGTTTCTAAAAACAATTGTTTTCTCTTCCTTAGACTTCCATACGATTTACAAGTTAAATGTCTTCAATCCTTCGCTACTATCCAACAATTTCACTGGGACAAAGCTCACATTGGTTCTGCCTCTATTTTCCTCATTCTCTTTTAATATCCAACTGTGTATGGTGACCAGTAGGCCCTACTTACTGTTATCTTTGGCTTACCTAAATGTTAATTCTCTGTATGTTGTTGTAAGGCTGTATCTTTGACCCTTGTATATTGACGATGTACCTGAATGTATTAAGTCAGAATACAAAAATAGCATTCTTACGTCACAACTTTTACTTTATTTTCTTCTGGAGCAGTGAGTGTAATAACATGTGTGTGTTGCATAACAATGTATTTCTGTAAAGTGAATGGATTTGACTTCTCGCCAGGCCTGTCTCGTCTAATAGTCTAAGTACTTTGATATAAGCTATGGTAATAAATGCTTTTCGTCCACAAAACAAGTGCGTGAATACTCATTTAGCTGATAACGTTATAACGTGTCAGACATGTACCATATGCTCGCTCATGTATAATTGAACAGACTTGAAATTGTGGCAGGAGTACTCTGGTGTGACGAAATAAATGACCAAGTCAATCTAAGAGACAAATTACAGAGAGATTTAGTAAACACGAGATGTAGATACTAGAGCCACAGTGTTCAGTCAAACGACATGTGATGCCAAGTTATGAAACGTGGATACTACGTGAAGTGTAAATGCATAATTTAATAACGCATTAATCATTATTTAAGCAAATGTGATCTCGGGGTTCACTTCTGTCAGAAACTGACACAATTTGATTACCAGTTACATCTTCAGCTACCACTTAATTTGATTTAAAGCCACACTATGTTGAAACTCATCCGAAATACAATTACCATCTTGAAAAATTACACAGTTTATTTCATTAGCCTGTATATTCACGCTACGTTGCAAGATCAAAGCCAATTTTTTTCTTTAAAAAAAAAATGCTCCAAAAATATGAAATCCGGAGAGCTTTTACTGGGCGTGATGATCTAAGAAGACTTATTCGAAAGGCCACAAAATAGAGTCAGGAGGCTTCGCTTGTGTGTAAATTGCATCTATGTAGTGTAAAGACAGACACGTTTCTTTTAAAAGAGGTGGCTTCTAAGTTTCGTCTGGTAAATAAAGCAGCCAAGTAGGCTCACTCTACGTCTTCTCAAAACAAAAACAAATTGCCATCGTCTTTGAACATCAGGTGTGTTGGCTCAACGTATCATAGTACCAACACAAAGGTAATGTTAAACCAACTGTACGATAGCTACATCCACAGATGTTCTTCTTGGATAATGAGATCTCTTTTACGCCACATAGCTCGACGATGTGCTGACAGCCGGGATACAAGCACACGTTCAGACTACTGCTTGACTTTGATATACATACCTGTCATTTTCTGAGTCTTTCCATTTATTTACTTGTTATTTCTGCCACTGACTGCTCATTATATAAGAGCTACTTCTAATTTATTTGAGAGGGTAGTCGGTGCATCCACGCGTACTAGTGTGTGTTAAAAATGTACGACTATAAACGGATGACTTCTTGTTTACATTCTTCGGAGTTGCACTATTTGTGTACTTGTGTACAAGTCTCAGGGTTCTACAGTTTATTTATTTGTTGAACGAATAAACATAACAACATCGACTTCATGAAGATCAAAGGCAAACACGCTGTTTTACACATTCTGTGAAAAAAAATCGATCCGTTTTCTGTAGTAATTTAAAATAAAAACAGTTGTATTAAAATGAAGAGAAAAAAATCTAAAAATATTATGAGAGGAGATGATTTGATAGAGGAAAGGTAGCAAACAATTCCTGATAGTCTGCTCTGCCCTTCCATAGAATGTATAACAGACTGTGATCAGCGATACTAGTACGGTATATAAAACAGACAAGGCAGACCACTGTTCATCCATGTAAAATTAACTATGTTGTTCTAGCCTAATTGTAAAATATGTGAGCTGAATCAATCGCTTACTCCGTTACATGACTAAACAAACGATAGATAGGTTAGAGAATTGATATGTTTTTCATCATAACAGAGGTGTCACGAACAGGATTACATACATTGTTAAATAAAGCCAAGGTTTCGAGAACAGAATTACATACATTGTAAATTAAAGCTGAGGTGTCGAGAACAGGCACATGGCTATCGTTAACCATGCCGAAGCGTCGAGCACTAGAATAAGTTCGTCGCTAACCATGCCGAGTATTCGAGAAGAAGAACAAGTTATCGTTAGCCATGCCGAGGATTCGAAAACAAGACCAAATCCATCGCTAACCATGCCGAGGATTCGAAAACAAGAACAAGTAGAGACGATAGTTCTGATATCCTTCGTCCGGCTGTTGTGTATTGGACGACGTGGCGAAAGGCGCATCACAAAGACTGTTCCAAAGTTACCAATGAATTTTCCCAAACCTGTAAAATTTGTAGCATGGTTTTCCTAGGCCAGAACAACAGATTATTTATCAATGATAGATTTTATTCCGAATGAACTTGCTAGTGATATTGTTAACACATTTACATATCATGTCAGCAAGGCAGATTAAATTGGTAAAACTGAGAGATACATAAGCACGGCGAATGAGCGGAAAGTGAGATTTATAAGCACATACATGACTGTGTGGGATTCAAATATTTGATAAATCTTCCTGCTTTACCGACCACTTTAAATGAAAACAGTATTTTTAAACCTCGTGTAAACAGCTTTATTCTTAAGAATACCAGAACTATGGACGAATATTTCAACGAAAGAAGCCTATTATATCCATAAATTCCCTACGATTTATAAGTTTAATCGTTTTAACGCTTCTATCTAACAGTTAACTCACTGAGACAGATATCGCATTGTAAAGATTGTATCTGCCTCTCCTTTGTTTATTCTATAATCATGTCATGTTGGGATAGAGCAAGTCTTGTAGACTTTATTCCCGCCAAACCAAAAGTCTTTTCCTTTATTCTATCAAATATCTGCCTTTTTTTGGTGAAAAAATAAATAAATAAATAAAATAATCTTTTAACATCCAACTGTGTATGTTGACCAATACTAACTGTTATCTTTGTCTTACCTTAATGTTAATTGTCTGTATGTTGTTTTATGACCGTATCTATGAACCTTGTATAAAGACGATGTAACTGAATGTATTAAGTCAGAAGACAAACATAGCCTTCTTACGACACAACTTTTACTTTAGTTTCTTCTCAAGCAGTGAGTGTAATAACATGTGTGCGTTGCATAACAATGTATTTCTGTAAAGTGAATGGATTTGGCTTCTCTCCAGGCCTGTCTCGTCTAATAGTCTAAGTACTTTGATATACAAGCTATGGTAATAAATGCTTTTGTCTACGAAACAAGTGCGTGAATACTCATTAAGCTGATAACGTTATAACGTGTCAGACATGTACCATTTGCTCGCTCAGGTATATTTGAACAGAGGTGAATTTGTGACAAGAGTACTCTGGTGTGAGGAAACAAATGACAACAGTAATTACCAACTCAATCTCATCGACAAATTAAAGAGACAACTTATCTGCGAATACGCATAGGTGTGGGCTTAATCAACAAAAACGGTGTAGTGTGAGAAAAAGATGGATCATTGGCTGACTTTGTTAACTGACCAAATTCGAAATTACTTGTTTAAGGAGTTTGAATGGCTATGTTTTCAGTACTCCAAGCGATGTGCTGGGTGAACGTGTTTTAGCCAATGATACGAGGTACTTAATTTGTGTGTTCCTATCAAATCGAATGCTACGAGATGACGGTGTTATATGTAGGCTACCAGTACAAGATGCCTGCTTTGTCTTCTGTTTCCTATACGGTAAACTAAACGATGGCTGGCGTATCGATGTAATGGTGCGAGGTGCTTGTGGGAGGTGTTGACCAAAGCTACACTTGTTACTATATACATCATATCAAACTCTCTAAACCTGTTGCTTGTTATGTATACCCCATCAGCTCAAAACATAACCTACGCGCAGCCAAGCGCATTCATTGTTGTCGTTATAGTGTAACACAGATGCTGTTGTTCTCCCCAGAAAACTTCATTGCACTTACTGCCGAAGAGACGTAAACATTAACAAAACGCCCCCAAAACAGTCTGACATCGTACACTGCCCATACGGCTTTTTACGTAATTCTTTGTGTCTGTACATTACTGAGATCTGGCTTCCTGCCAAAAACAATGGTCTGCTTCTTTGGTATTTATTCACAGCCGTCCGATGCAGTAAGAGGTCCAACAACCACGTTAACTGTCATACACAATCACAATAAGCAAAATAATGTGAAGTATGAATTAACCTTGTACAAGTTGTGATATCACTGGAATATTGTTGTTTGAAATCGCATTGCTCCGTCAGACAAATGTGATGTTTATTAATTTTCTTGTTGGTGAGTGGCACAGGCTTTACCAGCTTCCCGTAGATTTTTTTAATTAAATTCACTCATACACCGTATACACGTGCTAATTGTTGTTACGCCCACACAACCATGTGGCGAATAACAGTTGCCTTATCTCTTTGAAAACCAATATAATATGGATTCGCGTCAAGTCTAGGTGCCCCAAATTCTAATTATCTTCTTAGTACTAAATAACGCACAGCCCAACGTATCATGTACTAACGTGCTAACCACCCGCCCCGTAGTACTGGATAACGCACAATCCTTTCTTATATGTAATAGCACAAATCCTTACTTATCATGTAGTAGGGAGCCAAATTGGCGCCAGAATTCCTAAACAAGCAGACGAAACATTTGTCAGGCATTCCGTTGATCCCTGCACGATGCCATCAGGTTCAGCCTGTGACGTCCCGTAGAGAGAGCTGCTCTCCCCGCACATAAGTACTCAATAACGCACAGCCCTTATTTATCATGTACTAAGGGGCCAAGCTCAGTCATTCACTTGTACACAATGTAACCGCCTGAATTCCTAAACAAGCAGACGAAATACTTTCATGAACCACGGAGACCCCTCACAACGCCATCATGTACAACCTGTGACGTCAGGTAGAGGGCGCTGCTCTCCCCGCACCAAAGTACTCAATAACGCACAGCCCTTATTTATCAAGTACTAAGGAGCCAAACTCAGTCATTGACTTGTACACAATGTAACCGCCTGAATTCCTAAACAAGCAGACGAAACACTTTTCATGAACCCCTGAGACCCTCACAACGCCATCATGTACAACCTGTGACGTCAGGTAGAGGGCGCTGCTCTCTCCGCTCCTTAGTGCCGAATAACGTACAATCCTTCGTTCTATGTAATAAAATACAGATGCCTCCCCACTACTATTTATGTAGTAACGGTTTAGTACTTGGTAACACATAACACTTTCTTATTATGTAATAGCAAATGATAACCGAGTTATTGGTTGCCGTTTAATTATACAAACCTCTAAACATTAGTTATTTTATTATTTTGCTGATACAACTCAACAGAACAACATGGCTATAATTTGGTGGCTTATGAGCATTGAGACATTTAAAATATTAAGCTAAATGTGATGGGACCACTCGATCATCATTTCTCAACATTATATCTCTTTAGTGTCACATCCTACAGCTTTTATAATTGGTAATGAATTAATAATACAATAGATGTCATCTGATTCTACATCGGTTGTCACCAAAATAGAGTCGCTGAGATGTATAGCTTTTTGGAGGTTACAGCGTATATCCTGTAGAAGCTGTGAAGGATGTATTGAAAACCCCTGTTTTTGGCCAGTCAATAACAACACGAGGGCAGCGATTACCGTCAGTATTATTATCTAGTGAAGGGATTTCGTTACCAGCCGAGAACATTGAAGATTGCAGGAGTTTCCAAAACAATTTCGGAAATTTAGTTTGTTTTCAGGAAAGATTTCCAGACTTTTGAAATAATTTGTCCTTCCGTATTATTTTCTTTACTGTGATATTTCTTGTAATGTAAGAAGATATGACTATGAACACAAAACTGTCGGCCTACTTATCTCCTGGTTAAAAAGTTCACCTTTTGGCACGGTAACAAGTAATAAAGAGAAAGTCGACGCATCAGAACAAATCCGTCGACCGATGAAATCGTTGAATGATCTGTAAGTACCCCCAAAATGGTGAATCGCTAGACAAGAGGGTTCATTAAAGATCTGCAGCTGGACCAGAATCATGGTTTCCAAATATTCTGGAAATAACATATAGTTTAATGTTTATTGTATTACACTGTTTATAAATAACATATGTTCTGAGCACAATACAACGAGACGAGTTTGATACTGGAGAAAGATACACTGAGTTAACAAATACAAGATGGCCAAACGAACAAGGAAAAAGCAAGATAAAACAAGACAACGGACATACGTACATTGGAAATGGAAACGTCACCTGTTATTCTAGTAAAATATTTTGTAAGATAGGAGTAATGAACCCAATTTCCCGATGTTGGGTGAATTATAATGGTCGGTAGAAGCTTTATATCTAAAACAACTTGTCTTCAACTGTAGTGCTTTGTCACGAATACGACATGCGTTAAATGCTGGCATATTATGGAATTTGGTTGGATATTAGCGTGTATATCAGGGAAACATTTGAAAGAAAAAAGAAACTTGAGACTGAATAACGTTCATGCAAAATTGGATAATAATAGCACAATTTGAAAGACAATCCTGTGCAGTATCGATTTTGAGACGGCACGATATATTTTAGAGGTCGGAATAGAGATTTGGTAAACACGAGACGTAGATACTAGAGCCCCAGTGTTCAGTCAAACGACATGTGATGCCAAATATGAAACGTGGATACTACGTGAAGTGTAAATGCATAATTTAATAACGCATTAAGCATTATTTAAGCAAATGTGATCTCGGGGTTCACTTCTGTCAGAAACTGACACAATTTGATTACCAGTTACATCTTCAGCTACCACTTAATTTGATTTAAAGCCACACTATGTTGAAACTCATCCGAAATACAATTACCATCTTGAAAAATTACACAGTTTATTTCATTAGCCTGTATATTCACGCTACGTTGCAAGATCAAAGCCAATTTTTTTCTTTAAAAAAAAAATGCTCCAAAAATATGAAATCCGGAGAGCTTTTACTGGGCGTGATGATCTAAGAAGACTTATTCGAAAGGCCACAAAATAGAGTCAGGAGGCTTCGCTTGTGTGTAAATTGCATCTATGTAGTGTAAAGACAGACACGTTTCTTTTAAAAGAGGTGGCTTCTAAGTTTCGTCTGGTAAATAAAGCAGCCAAGTAGGCTCACTCTACGTCTTCTCAAAACAAAAACAAATTGCCATCGTCTTTGAACATCAGGTGTGTTGGCTCAACGTATCATAGTACCAACACAAAGGTAATGTTAAACCAACTGTACGATAGCTACATCCACAGATGTTCTTCTTGGATAATGAGATCTCTTTTACGCCACATAGCTCGACGATGTGCTGACAGCCGGGATACAAGCACACGTTCAGACTACTGCTTGACTTTGATATACATACCTGTCATTTTCTGAGTCTTTCCATTTATTTACTTGTTATTTCTGCCACTGACTGCTCATTATATAAGAGCTACTTCTAATTTATTTGAGAGGGTAGTCGGTGCATCCACGCGTACTAGTGTGTGTTAAAAATGTACGACTATAAACGGATGACTTCTTGTGTAGAAATTTTAGGGTTCTACAGTTTATTTATTTATTGAACGAATAAATAAAACAGCATCGACTTCATCAAGATCAAAGGCAAACACGCTATTTCACATATTCTGAGAAAAGGAATCGAGCAGTTTTTTGTACTAATTAAAAAAAGCAGGTGTATTTAGATGAAGAGAAAAAATCTTAACTTTTATGAGAGGATATGATTTGATAGAGGAGAAGTAGCAAGGTGGAGGTAAAAAAAACTTCATGCTAGTCTGCTCTGCAAGTCCATTGAATGTAAAACATACTGTGCATTGTGCCACAGAGTGATCAGCGATAATAGTACGGTATATAAAACAAGGCCGGCCACTATGGCAAGCCGTTTTATTACTTCTACCTTCTACACATGTCGAATTAGTTTTGCTTTTATTTTATTTATGTAGAATTCTTTTTCGCATATGTGAAATTCTTTTTTACTTCTGTTAAAAAGATTTCCACTTATGCAAAAAACAATTTCACATTGTAAAACAAAGATTTATTTTACATATGTACAATTCTTTTCAACATATGTTATTTCACATATGTGAAAAAGTATTTGACTTATGTAAAATAAACTTTTTATATATGTACAAAAGAGTTCCACTTATCAAAAAACTGGTAAATGACTTATCCCCATAGCAAGGGAACGTATCCAACCCAACCTTCGTTTGTGCCCCTATCGTCTTGTGTAGACATTCAAGGCGAATGCAAAGACGATAGGAATATATTCTACATGCTGTGCAATTTAATTGTTTGTTTGTTTGTTTGTTTGTTTGTTTGTTTGTTTGTTTGTTTGTTTGGGGGTTTGGGGGTTTAGCGTCGTGCTGAAGGGTATTTCACTTATAGGATGACGTGCCAGCCCAATGGGTGAAGGAAACCACCCTTGACACCACTGGCAACAAACAAAGACACGATGGGACAAATACAGGACAAAAACAGAACGCAATACAGACACCACAAACAGATCGGCTTTCTGTTCCCCTTTAGCGTTGAGAGCCTGAGCAATTTTAGCCTCAAAACGGCACACTCCTAAGTCGAGACAATTGATCAGGAAATGGTCCCCCATGTACTGGCCTGCAGCGAAATTACAACAACAGCAAAACGAAGCGCAGACAATGACCTATGCTATATATAGGTCATTGAGCACAGACTACCAAAGTCGAACATTCGCATATATTTACAGCCAACAACGGCTAAAACACAAAACCATGCATTCTATTACTAAAATTGCCAATGTCGGTGAAAAATAAAGAGTGAATATTATATCAGCCGATGAGTTTATTCTTTTTCAGTATTTTTATTGTAGACTACATCATTTTATTTTCGCGACGAATAAGATTTAGTAATGCAGCGTAATGCTTACTACAGAATCGGTCGCAATTGTAGGCCTATAAACAAATGCAATTTCCCTAGTTTATTCTTCGCTAGAAAATTACAAATGCATTGCCAAACGCAAAGGGTGGATGTGCCTCTGATCAGATTGTACCATTTGTGCAAATTTATTAAAGCTAAATACAGGCCGTGAGGGAGAAGTCTGTAATTCAGGTCTTGGATGCTTTTATTTTGCATATCTACAAAAGAGTTCCACTCACCTCTACATCTCGTGTTTACCAAATCTTTATTCCGATCTGTCTTATATAACAAGACGGTGCAGGATTGTCTTTCCGCTTTACCAGCCATTGTGTAATTTTTCATAAGATTCATCAAGTCTTAGAATTCTTCTTTCTTTAATTTGCTTATACGTGGAATTTCAGAATTACATGCATATAACATTACCATTATGCGACGTTAGACACTATATACAGTCTACGATAACTTGCTGTAGAAGTAAAAATAAAGCTCTACCGACTATCACAATCTATCCAACATCAGGAAATGTGTCACATTATTCGTCATCCTGGGTTTTACTCCTAACTTACAGAATATTTTACTAGAATTACAGGTGACGTTTCCATTTCCAAGGTACGTATGTCCGTTGTCTTGTTTAATCTTTATGTTTCAATCTTCTTGTTCGTTGTGTCATCTTGTATTTGTTAACTCAGTGTATCTTACTCCAGTATCTAACTCGCCTCGTTGTATTGTGCTCAGAACATATGTTATTTATGAACAGTGTAATACAATAAACATTAAACTATATGTTATTTCCAGAATATTTGAAAACCAGGACACAGGACCCGCTACAAATCTTTAATTAACCCTCTTGTTCAGCGGTTTATCACTTTGGGGGTACTTACAGGTAATTCCACGGTTTCATCGGTCGACGGATTTGTTCTGATGCGTCGACTTTGTCTTATTTACTTGTTACTGTGCCAAAGAGTGAACTTTTCAACCAGGAGATAAATAGACCCAGAGTGTTGTGTTTATAGTCGTATCTTCATAACGAAAACTGTTACCTGTGCTGATGTGCCTATTGCCTTCGCCAGTGGAGTATAATTAGGAGTGAACACTTCAGGGCAATAACAAGTGAACCAAAGCAAATGCGCGTTTGTGTTAGGAGAGGGTGTCTGCACAGATTTTTGGCTGTAGATAAATACTTTCATGTCTGTGAGATGTTAGGTCAAAGGTAGTGGCCAAGGAAAGGGCGAAGTGAGCCAACACAGTGCATCTGAGCTCACCAGAATGTGTATGATTTAGATAGAATGTGTAGGATTTAAAGTATGTCAGTAACACACGAATTAGTGCAGTTGAACTTATAACAGATTGCAATGTCATATGTTATGTTCGCTTGAATCCATCAAGACAGGTTCTTGTAGTTAGAGGCAGCGCCCCTTAGTAAATTTGTACCAATGTATGGAGTGGACACCTTTCTCAAACAAAGCGCTGGCAACTAGTTGAGAGCTGTTATCAATGGCTACGAATCAAAGATTCGGACTGTTACAGCTGGGATACTACAGGGTGGTGTTTTAAGGCCTCTGCTATTCTTGATTTGACCCGCAATTCTGTTAAGAACTTAAATTTTGCCAGCTTGCACTAAAAAAATTCAACTTTCATATTATAAAATACAAACATTCTTATATTATTTGAAATTCCAATTGACCTCTAGTATTTATGACAAGAATACCAAGTGGTTTGAAGCTATCAATTGATGAATTGTTGCTGCGTTTCAATTTTATGTACAGAGGACTTTAACATATATTTAATATGTGATATCAAATGAATGTCAAATCATATTTTTGTATAACTTTGGTAAATCTTATTGTCAATTTTGAGTTAATGATGTTTCAGAAACACACGCGATTTTGATTACAACGAATGCCCGTTCAGGATCTAAATCATCAATGTTGGCGAATAGAATAGCGAGTGTATGTGTGTGTTATTTTAAATCACTCAGCTTGTTTTGGTGTTTAATAACTTGTAAAGCCTGACTGTCGCAGAACAATATTGTTTCAGTTTGGCAGATGGCCAATTGAAGATATTTATTTGTTTATTAACAATAGT
>JAQQZZ010000628.1:0-12046 GCA_030265115.1 Mopalia vespertina
CATAAATTTGTTTCCCAGGAACCATACCTAGGTCCTTAAAATAACTTTTAAAGTAGCCATATTATGGTTGAAATTATGGGTGATTTACAGTATTTTAAGCGAAAAAGCTTCC
This sequence comes from Mopalia vespertina, assembly GCA_030265115.1. Classification (NCBI taxonomy): domain Eukaryota; kingdom Metazoa; phylum Mollusca; class Polyplacophora; order Chitonida; family Mopaliidae; genus Mopalia; species Mopalia vespertina. The sequence goes on from JAQQZZ010000628.1 coordinate 113, forward strand.
TTTTGGAATCTGCCCTGGTTGTTTAAAAAATGTATAATCTAGCAACTGAAAGTATTTTGTAAATTGTCCTATCACAAATTTACAATTAATTCACTTATTAAAATTAACAAATTTATCCTGGTTTGCCTGAAACAACCAGGTTCCAGATGTTAAAAAAGCAAGAAGCTTATATCATTTTCTGGACTTAAAAATAATTTTATTTTGTTAAATTTATAAAATAAAATGTTAAATAGTACCTAATCATAGCTTGTAATGAATCTCGGTGGTTGGTGTTTACAAGGTTTCCTCTCTGTTTTCCACCTTATTTAAGCAAGGAACAGTGTGAATTGGACAATCTGTCGTCATGGGTGAAATACTCTTGAGTACGACGTTAAACTCCAGCCAATGAAACAATTTAATTCATGTAGAATGGAGATTTTCTCCATTTTCCACTACTTTAACCCTCTTTATTATACTAGTATAATAAGTAAAGATAAATAATATATTAAAGATAGGGGGCAAGTATAAGCAAGGGGAGACAACCACCTGAAATAGGGCTGACAATCCACATGGCTACATTTTGCTATACATCTATAATTTAGTTAAATTAATTCAACAACAATGTATAGAGGTTTTAAATTGAGCTCATTTTTTTCTGATTCTAGGAGAGAAAAATTTCTGTTGTCCAATCTGTGACAAGAAGTTTATGAGGAGTGATCATTTAAACAAGCATGCGCGACGACACCCGCAGTTCGAGCCAGGGATGTTAAAGAAACGCTTCCCTGTCAAAAATGGATCGACTAGTGACGGAGTCTCTGATCAGTCTAGTCCAGCAGGATCACCTTGAATCATCCAATCAAACGTCTCCAGAGTAACTGTTTGAGCTGACTTAGTTAGAAAGGACATTTTCCGCTTGTCCGTTCCTCAGACTTTAGACACTCTGAAGTATAGTCCTTTGTAAAATACAGGACTAATATAACCTGAAATTTATTTAAGAGTAGCTAGCTCTGTGTTCTGCTTTACGACTCCATTGTTAAGTGGGGTCATTGGGGAATGAGCTTCTGTTGCCATGGCGCTGTCAGAGCTTCATGTAAGGGGCAAAACAAAGCTATTATATTCATGATGTCTTTGTTTTGCGTCCTGATCATTCTGGACAAATACAATCAAAACTATTTTTTCAAAAAATATTTTCTTATCCATAATTCTGAAACTTACAATACATAATGCTGGAATGAACTAGTGAATGTGTTACATGCAAATAGATGGAAACAGATTTTAAATAATTTGTCCTTCATTTTTACTAGTCGTGGACCTTCTGACGATGATAAAGTGCCGTCCCTTTTTAACTGCATAGTCATACAGTTTTTATTTAACATTATTAGAACATTAATTTTCCAACAGATCAAAATAACATCCCATTGTTGTGTCAGTATGGCTATCCTCTATTGAGAAACACCACTGCCATATAAGTGAAATAACCTTGAGTATGGCCGAAAAATCAATCATTTATGTACTCGAGTCTTCACTAGCCTACAAATGTCATTGTAGAAATCTATCTGTGTTCTGTTTTATAACTAATGCTATTTATATCATTAGATCTGATTTAGGTGCTATTTTTGTATGTACTTCAAACTTTGTAAAAAAATCTTTAAATGTTCTTTTTTTTTGTTTTTATGAAGTGCTAAGTTTGAGTAATGTGAGTCACGCTCATGTCCAGCTCAAAAAGATGGGTAGTTTTTCTATCTTCCAAAAAAATAATGATAATCCAATGGTTTAGTGGATTTAATGTGAGTAATTTATAGACTTCTTTGGAAAGTTGTCTAGAGCTGGTTTTGTGTCATCGAGAAAGGCTTGAATGGTTGTTGGGTGGGACCAAGGGCTTAGACAGAGGGGTGTCGACCCATCCAAAAGGTCACCCTGAAGTGAACAGTTGCCTCATTTGGACGCCGTGTTTTTAGAAACTTTAACATGAAGCAAAATGATAATGTTGGACAGCATACTTTTGATTTCTGGCTAAGCCCCTGGGTGGGACAGAGAGGAATTTGGCTGATGTTGTTGGGACTGGACTGTTGTTTCGTTTTGTTTTTGGGGGGGGGATATGAATGATCTGGAATTTATCCATTAGACTGGTTTTATGATAAGATAAGTTGAAGGGCTGCCCTGGTTTTGTGTTGACTGGGCTGGTTTTGTGTAGAATGGACTGGGTTTGTGTACATAATTAAGGAATTGGGACTGTTCCAAACAAGAATTTACAGTTGTCTGATGTGGAGTTTCTTCAATAATATTGTTGAAGTTATGAATTTTGTGAACGTTGAGTACTGTGCCGTGTCATTTTCACAAAAACATGGTGCTGTGTCTTGTTTACAGGAACATTGTTCCTTGACATTATCACAAGAACACTGGCGTTGTCCTGTTCACAAGAACCTTGTGCCATGTTGTGTTCACAAGAACCTTGTGCCATGTTGTGTTCACAAGAACCTTGTGCCATGTTGAAATTGCTGAATGACTTAAGGCTATCTTTTGTTTGCAGCAAAGAATTCTTGTCATTTGTGTTACAAATTATCAGCATGGAGTTCAGAAGGAACTCCAATTGTTTTCAGTTTGTTGAACAGTGGTACTCATTTTGAGTTTTTCGATGGCATTTTTGGATCCAGAATTGTTTTGGGACAGTCAGTGTTGAGTTTTCAGAAGAGTAAGTTTGGTTTTGAGAGATTGAAGTGTAAGTTAAGTTTGAAATATGTATATTGAGTTAGCTAGTTTCTTATTTGATTGACTATAAAGAATATTTAAAACTTTAATACTTGAAGGGATGAGTAAGCTTACATTTTGTAAGCCTATTGTAAGTTGGTTTGATGTAAGTTTAAAACATTCTTGTTAAAATACATAAATTGTTTTTGAATGACCCTGTGTGGATTGAGATTGTTGATCTGTAGAAGTTTAAAAATAATCTATTACATTAAAACAGATAATTAGGAATGTCTTCCCTTTACCTCTGGTTAGAAATAATTTGTTCTATTGAATAGTCGTTATATTCTTAATATATAGTTTAGGCCAAAACTATCCTCTTATAGTTAAAATTTGAAGAGTAATTGTTTTTTCTTTACCATGCTAGGCTGATACCTCATGAAGTCTGTTTAAATGTAGAGCAAACATGCATATTTTGAATGCAGTTTGCTAGACTGTTATGGGCGATTGGGAGAGAGCCCCTGAGGCTCGTTTCACAAAGCGATCTTAGCTTACATTGAACGTAACTTTTCATGGCAACACTATGTCTTCAACACTGGTCGTCATGGTAATTACGTTTTGCACAATGTCATAGGAGTGAAATAGCTTTTATAGTACGGCATTAAACTCTAATCAGATGAACATATTACAATGTTTTATTAATTAGGTTGACAGGTTTGGCTCGCCCTATTTTTAAAACATTTGTTATAAAATGTTCTGTCAGTACTTTGTCATGTTATGTAGATCTAATTCCTCACCATATGATTGGCTAATATTTTATTGATACAAAATATTAATGAGACAAGATCCGTATAATATTGAGCGGTATTAAATATTTGTCACTTTAAAAGACAACACATTTTGATATTTTAGAAAATACTTTAAAAAAATTATCATTTAATTATTATTTAGGCATTGAAACTTCTGCATTACCCACCTCTTGAAATGTCACATTGATCTTTCAGTTTTATTTGATTTGCAGCTATGTTTTGTTTTATTTATTACGAAAACGTAATTGATTTCTAATAAATAGTCAGTGATGTAAAATAAGTTGTACTATACAATTAAAAATTCCAAATTATCCCTTGTAAAAATTTGCCCCTACAGGGCCAAGGGACATAACTCTGCTATTTGTTCCCCAAGTAAATTAACTTTTTCTGATTCTCAATGAAAAAACATTTTGAAGATTTGATCTGAATCTCCTCACCTTTACATTCAATAATTATTATATTGACATCCTTAACTGTTTTATATTTACATTGTGATTAGGCCAACTAAACTGACTTGCCGGTCTAATCTTATAATTTAAAGCCCCAAAGCTGTTATTCACAAATCTGTAGATATGTGTTGATCTTCATTTAAAATTTCTTTAAATAGTTTAAGGAAATTTTTTTTATTGTTGAGGCTTTAAAAAGTTAAATAGAGTTGCTCTGTTAAAACTAGAATATGTTACTCAATTGAACTTTGTTGTGGGAATTCCATTTCTTCTCTCAAATGTTAATAAACAGATTTGTGATATAGCCTTGAATTATAAATTTAAGCAACATTTAATTGAGAAACAATAGAAAAATATAACTTGAAAAATCCTGAACATTAAATTTCTAATGTTTTATTTATAAATTAAGAAATTGTCCTAACTGAGAACAGTGTAAAGATTTAGTGATAAAAGTTTGAAATAAGACTGAACAGTGCTGTTTAGGAGAATGGTCAGAACAGGGTTTCCCCATGGTTATCCAAACTTAATTTAGGAGGACCAATTTATAGGTTTCTCCCGGCTTTCCACTAAAATGATCCTCTGCCGTATAAGTAAAATAGCCTTAATTGTGATCAAATCAGCAATGAGTCCTTGTACATTATTGATTCAATCCGGTATAAGACACAAATTTTCATGTGCGAAACTTAGCTCAGTTTTTTGTTATTCTACCTTTTCTGGGATGAACACTTTTGGTGAAAAAACAGATGTGTTTATGGACTCTTGTAAAATATTTTGTACATAAGTTTAAATAACTTCGATGTAAGGCTGCTTTTGCAAAAGGATTTTAACATTTTTTTAGAGGAATTCTTGATTGAATTCGATATCATCGATTAAATCAAAATTTTTCCCCCTTTCTAGAGTATTAAGTATGTTGTTTACAGGAGGCAAATGACCTTTAGCAAGGCCAATTTAGAAGTCTAAAGGAGTCCCCAACATGTATTATAGAAAAGTTCAAAAAACCTATTTCCATCGGAAATTGTTTTGTGAATTTATCCACCTTTGTTCTTCCATCTAATTGTTCTAACTCCCTTGAGTGGTTTGTAAAACTTCATTCCTTATAAATAAGTTTCCTTGAAGGACTTTTTTGTTGTGGTTTTATAAAGTGTGCCTTCCTATTATATTCATAGCTTCTAATAATCCTTCAAGTTTCCATTCCTAAATAAATATATATATATATATCCATGTTCTCCGTCTTGCTATAAATTCTATTCTTAAAAAAGGGAAATCTTTTTTAATTGTTACACCTATATATAATTTACACTTCAGACAAATGCTTATAAGCGTTCTTTAAATACTGGCGTTTAGGAGTGAAATAACCTTAAGTATGGTATTGAGAATCCATCCTGGCAACTCCCTTTCGAGTGTTCCAGTATGGAGACATTCCTTCAACCACAGTCCTATTTTATACTGTAATTCGTCTGCATAGAAAATACTTATTAGTTACTGTATTTATGTTTAAATGTTAAGCTTTAATTTATCAATTTTGCATATTTAATGATATGTTTGACAATTTATAGAACGGTCTCATTTGTGTAGCCTATAACATACTGTATATGTTTGTATGTATGTAAACATTAGCCTACTCTTAATAAGAATAACCAGGGGCTCGTTTCATAAAGCGATCTTAGCTTACGTTGAACGTAACTGCCATGGTAACACTGTCTTCAGTACTGGACATCATGGTAATTAAGTTTTGCGTAAGCCAAGATCACTTAGTGAAACCAGCCCCAGGGGCTCGTTTCATAAAGCGCTCTTAGCTTACGTTGAACGTAACTGCCATGGCAACACTATGTCTTCAGTACTGGTCGTCATGGTAATAACATTTTGCGTAAACGAAGATCGCTTTGTGAAACCGGCCCCTGGGCCTTAAGTCTTGTTCACTGAAGTTGATCTTGACTGTTATGGCAACCTATGCCTTCAGTACTGGTCGCCATGGTAATTGAGGTTAACTTATGTGAATAATTTAATTACAGGCCCATCTTGTAAGTGTTATCTTTTCTGACTTTTTGTTTTTAAAATAGAATTAGGAACTGTATGATATCCATCTTTTTCTCTATTTTAATGTCGTTAAATGGGCCTTCAGTTTCTTTCTGAAATATTGCCAGGTTCCTTTTTTTTCTCAATATTTTGACAAAAACATTTTTGTACAGCTTTTCAGACAAGCTTACTGCAATAGAAGGTGTTAATCTGCACAGATATATGAATTCCAACCCTTAACTTTTCAATGTTTTTGTTTGGTTAAATTGCCATTGCAGAACTCATTGAAAAGCTTTCATTTTTTTTAGCATGGTAGTAAAACAAACTTTTTGGTTTTGTTACTTCCAGGCATTTTCTCAACAACAAACCTCCAATTATTGTTTCTTTAAAATAGCGTCAATTTTTAAAGTGCTATCTTGTAATATTGTAAATTTACTTTAAATGAATCCACCTGTTAACACTTAACCCACATCTTGTTTGAAAAGATTTTTTGATGAACAAATCTCTCTTTGAAAAAAAAAAAAGTATTTATGATCTGATATTTTGTGTTTTGTTATTTTTTCCAATCATTTATTATACATGTAATAAACAATGAGCATGGGACCAGCAGCAGTGGTCAGAGTTCAAGTACAGATCTTTCTTCGATTTACTTGTACAATTCACAGGTTTGAATCCCCTATTGGGCAATCGCTACCAGGTAACTTCAGTTATACTGGTATATGAGGGAGTACCACGATGAGGCTGTAACAATCGCAAGGGGGATTTTTACGAGGTTTCCTCTCGGTTTTCCACTGTATTTAAGCAAGGAACAGTTTGGACACTCTGTCCTATAATTGAAATACCCTTGAGTAAACAAACATGAATACCAACAGGGCTTTTTAAAAGGTTTCCTCCACCTTTTTTAACATTGGCCTCCTGAAACTGGACAAGCCATCGACATTAAACCCTGATCAAGCGATTTATACTTCAGTGTCTGATAAACTTATTTTTATTGCATATTTTCAAAGACCAGCATCTGTATTACACTTACATTAGAGTAAGAATAGCTCTTTGAGTAACACATATGTTTAGCATGTTTTCAGGTGACATGCCATTTTGAAAAATCCGGTTTTAAGTACCAGGTTTATATGTACAGGCGGTTGTTGTTGTTTTGCTTGGGGACGGAACCTAATTTCGGTTTCATGTGAAAGCATCCACCAGTGCATGCAGTAGGGAGACCACCACGACTAGATGATATAAGTACCGTGTTTTCGAACAATGACGTCCGTTCTGCTTTTTAAATGAACTAATTAACGGCTATACGAATTTGATTGATGGTTGTCTTTGAAAATATGCATTAAAAAAAAAAAGTTTAGGTCGAAAATCAGTTGTCTTTCCCTTTAAGGATTGGCATAGTCCATATTCTGGTATACTCAAAAGGTCTGTTTACTTCACTTTCTGATACTCTGGGATTTGCTTACTCCATTTTATGATTCATTCATTGTGTGTGTGGAGATGGTGGCTGCTAACTCCACTAGGGGGGGGAGGGTGGCTGCTAACTCCACTAGGGGGAGGGTGGCTGCTAACTCCACAAGGGGGAGGTGGCTGCTAACTCCACTAGGGGGAGGGTGGCTGCTAACTCCACTAGGGGGAGGGTGGCTACTAACTCCACATTGTTGATACACTGGGAACTTTCTGAATCATTGGGAAGTCTGTTTACTCCTCTTTATGATACACTGGGGGGGCTGCTAACTCCTCCATCTGATACTGTAAATATTTGTTACCGCAGAACAATGTCGTAATATCAGCAATCCAGCGAGTGAATAAAATCTATCGAAACAAAAACTCTGCGGGAACTCACAATTGAATAAATAAAAAGCAAATTTATTTTGATGGACAAGTATGACAAAAATCTATCAAAAAAATCTGGAAAAATATGGCACTAAAATAAAGCTTCATGTTACCACTGCATGCTTACATAATTCCATGGGTGAAGAAAACTAACCTTGATGTCTGGCAACAAAGCCTGGGCAATCACAACACACAAACAGATCAGCAGATTGTGTTGCCCTTGTATGGCCTTAGCTCAGGCAGCTACAGGAAGAATACTTTAAACCAACTGAACCGTAAAATTAAAATCCAATTTTTAAACTAAAAAACTTTATGAATAATTTTTGTGTCTTAGAAAGTTATTTTGGGATAACACTTTCTTAGTTTGAACCCATTCCGATCAGAAAATTTTGCAGGTTGAAACCCGTCCGGGAATCGAACCCATGACCCTCATGAACTGGAATCGTTCAAACTAAGAAAGCGTTATCCCAAAATAATTATTTTTAAAAGGCAGAATAAGCTTTTAACCCATTACCAATGTGACAGAGTTTGACCAACAAATAAAAAATAGCCATAAGTTTATAATATGGAGTTTACAAAAAATAAAAAGCGAATGATGTCCAACATTTTTTTACTGAGCGAAAACAACAACGGGTCAACGGGTTCCAACCTCTTGAACATGAGGCACAAATGAATATTTTAATAGCAGTGCATAAATATGGAATCGGGGTAAATGATGTAGGTCTAGGTGATGGTTTGGGGTTATGAGAGGTCACAGCAGAAATAGAATTCATTCACATTTTCGAAAGGGAGATTGGTTAAAATTCAGCTGGGAACAGTGTTGTCAGTCTATATGGCCAGCGACAGGACTATGGTGAGTGTTGTAGAGTAGTGAATGCTGATTACTCCGCTTATACACTTTTCAAACCTTAACTTAAGATTATCCCCAATCAAACGAAAAACTTTTTTGGGGGGGGGAGGCAGGGGGATATGGGAGGGGTGTGGACTGTGGAGACTTCCATTTTTGTCATTATTTGATTGGTGGTTTATGCCGTGCTTAAGGGTATTTCACTTATATGATGGCGGTGTATTATACAATAATTGACACTAGCATAACCAAGATGTGAAATGTTTTCATAATGTTGGAAAGGCCATTTTCGTCCAGTCCTAAGTAAAGACAGATATTGCTACTCTTCAAACAAACTTCCCTTAGCCAGAGGGACAAGATGATGGTACAATAGTTGGCTGTATATAATACTTTTTAAACTGTTGAAACCAGTTATACATAACATTGGTGTGCTGCTATGGAAAGATAAATAAAAATGCCCTTAATTTGTGAACTGTTTAACATTAGTCTTCAGCTGTCCACCCCTTTAATGACAGGTGTAATAAACCTTTTTTGATGTGACTTTTGTTTATTAGAAAATGCCATGAATAACAACTGTTTTGTCACAGGATGACTGACTGGCCCCTTAAATGGGTAAATAAATGCTCATGTCAGTGTGTCTGAATGGTACATGTTGTACCCACACAATGGAAGAACAGTTAAATGCAGAAATCTAGAAATGTGCCAACTTATTAATTTTTCAAGTGTCTGGCCTAGCATGCCTAGTGACCCACAACTTTCACCCTGTTTGCAACAATTATTTTATTGTGGTCAAGGCAAGTAGTTCTTAAAAAATGGCCCAAATTTGCAGCCTGAATATTGATATAATTTATCACATAAAAGAAATAAAGTTCATCTGTCAGATCAGCCTTCAAATTTGAGAAATCTCACTGCAGGTTCAGTAATAGGCAACTTATTTATGGCAGGTAGAATGTCGCGACCATCTGATAAATCCACAATAAATTTTCGGATTTTTATTCTGCATAGTTCCTGGAGACTCTGAGTTTGTGTCAAATACTGCTTCAACCATTCACATTTCACTTTCCTTTCATCATACTCATCACTGTCTAGCTCTTTTTCCCACAGAACTAATCTTTCTTGTAGTCTGTTCGTTTTCAGCCAGTTTTCACTAACATGGACGTCGTACCCTGCCATTAATATTCTGTTCATTATTGTGATATTGACGCCAGATGTAACTAATGCGAAAAGTAACGGATCAATGGCATCCCTGATGCCCAAATTTGATCCATGTTTAATTAAAATACTTGCGATCTTCTCTCTGCATTTTGATAAGGAATAAATCAAAGGTGATCGTCCCAGGCTGTCTAATTTGTTCATATTTGCACCATTTTGTATCATGACTTCAACAGTTCGGATAGAATCCAGGGATTCAGCGGCGTTTGTTGCAATGTGTAACGGCGTTATTGCGCATTCATTTCCAGTGTTTACGTCTGCGCCATAGTCGATCAATAAACTGACTATTTCAGCTTTCCCATGAAATGAAGCTATGGAGAGTGGAGAGAAATGAAACGGACTTGAAGCAGTCCTCTGATTGTTCACGTCAGCCCCTCCTTCTAACAAAACTTTCACAACATCAACTAAATCGCAAGAGCAGGCCATCATGAGCGGAGAAAATCTTGTACTGTTCCCTTCGTTTACATCACATCCATGGTCCAACAGAACCTTTACGATATCGATGTGGTTATACCGAACAGCCAGATGCAAGGGAGACGTCTTTGAATTATTGGGTGTGATTTCTGCACCGTTTTTCAACAAAAGTTTTAAGACTTGAATATGTCCCGAATAAGCAGAAGCATGAACAGCAGTATTGAGATCATCACACAGCCAATTCACGTCAAAACCTTTGTCGAGGAGCCTCTGTACAAGTTCTGTATCGCCCCTTCTCGAGGCATGATATAGAGCTGTGAATGACAATCGACTTTCTATATTATAATCAACAGTGTCCTGATCGAGGAGTATATCCAACAAAGGACAATCCTCTTTTCCAAACATCGCTGCCTGTACAAGAGGCGTGCTTCTAGTATTGGACACATATTGCTGATTGCAAACGTTCAGAGATGCCCCATGCTTTAGGAGGAGACGGACTAGTTCTGTGTTCTTGGAGTTAAAACAGCTGGTAATGGCCTGGTGCAAAGGGCTAACCATTCCATCTGCTGTAGAAATGTCTTCATTGACCCACTCAGGGTGAGCCTGTAAATGGATCACCACGGACTCTGTAGAATCTGACAGCACAGCACGTTGAAAATTTTCAAAAGCATCCTCAGCCATCTGGATTTTATAAACAAAACGACAATGAAATGGTTAGCATTTATATGTACACAGTCTCACTCATTGGTGAAACCCAGCTAAATCTTTAAGGATTTTGTAGTTTTGTTCGTCTTGTGTGTGCGTGTGTGCAGGGCGGGATTAACATCATGCTTTACACACTAATTTTACTGATACGTCAGAGCATGCCACTGAGGCAGGTCTAGGCAGTCTGACAACTGCTTTAACAACAATTGTTCTCTGAATAAATAATAATGGCTCAACGACATTTGCTCCATCAGCGGACAATTGCTCCAGTGTCACTCACTCCTGTGATATTTACTCCTGTTTGATACTATGATGACAATATCTAAAAAAAAGTTCAAAGAGAAGAAACTAAATTCAGTGGTAAACATTTACGTAATAAATCGCCCTAATTTATCTTCCCAGAATGCCGCATTTGGAGCAACTGTAGAATTGGTCCGTCACTTTACAAATCAACCTAAAATTTGTAATAACTAACTCTGCCAGACATTATGGCTCACTTGCTGTGTTATAGAAAATTGGAAGGCCAGTGGGCGTGGCCAAGTTTCTTTGATGTACTATTCCACTGCCCAACAGATCTTAATAATTTTAGCGAATTGTAATATGCACATTTGTTTTCAGCCTATTTTCAGGAATACATTCCGGTAACAAGTTTTTAAAAAAATGGGTCAGTAGGACGGTAGGCATTTTTTTTGTTTTTGGTGATAGTTTCCTTCATTTTGAATACCTTTCTTTAGCTTAAAGATCACTCAATGTCATTATTTTATTATTATTATTATAAAATGGGTTATAGTTGTTAAATAAAGCCATACGTTTGATGTACTTGCCTCAACCGGCACCTGCTGTGATAGAGCTATACTCAGTATGAGTATGAAAGTCCATTGTCGTTGTTTTAAGTCCGCTTTTTGGATGCATCTGCTCCAGTTAGCGCGAGATCCAGGTCACTGAGCCTAACTGGCAAAGATTTTCTGACAAAAACAGTCTCAAAACTGTG
>JAQQZZ010000639.1:0-12046 GCA_030265115.1 Mopalia vespertina
CCAATGTATTTTAGTTTATAGCCTACTTATGTCAAAATCTACATTATCTATTATCTACTTTTATTTGCCTTCTTGGTCTGCTGCTTTCTGTCTGTTGGGGTGTGGTGGCTTCGCTGTCTGTTTCAACACTGTTTTCGGGTAGTATTTTGCTTAATGACGGTGTAGTGCTTGACGACGGAAATCTGTGCTCTTAGCAGATGAGGTTCGCTGCCCAATATGGCTGTTTCATTCTGCGTATGTTGTTAATTGTAAACTTGCCGAGGTTTTTATTTGTTTTTTTGTATACATTGGTGAAAATAAAGAAAATGAAAAAATAAAAAAAATTGGTTTAACTTTCCGTTTAATGCAAAAACCAGAATGTACGGAGGCGTTTCTGTGAAGTGGGGAATTACGTAAAATTTCGCAGAGCACCTTACGTCAGTTACATTCCCTATAATCACCTTTTAGTGGGGAAGCCAACTATTCCGTCATCTATACAACCGCAGAGACTAACTCACAAACGTTTCATTTTTCATAATTTTAAGCGCGACATCACGCTACAGTTTATTATGAAAGTGAAGAAGACAATCAGGGGAAGCAGTTTCATGTTACTGTTTATGGAATGACACAAAAACGAGGCTGCATGCGTGTAATTATTTACCGCCAACTTTACAATATTATAACTTTTTGTCTTTTGACAGCGCAGTCCTGTTGACGATAGTTGTGTTTATAAATAATTTTCCACATAGTAACCTATAGCTGTTATATGTAAATAAATGTACGGAAAGGAAATGGTTTGCGCCAAGCGAGATTGGTAGTATTTGTTGAATACATACGGGATGTGTGTTGGTATGAGTGAAGATGCTAATATTGGGTTGGGGAGATTAATGTTGCCCTATTGCTCCCGGTGCATTTGGAGCTAAGAGGCAACATGAAGCAGATCTGTTTTATGACGTCTGTGTATCTACGGCATGCAATTGACCTGTCCTGTATTTGTTGTCAGTGTATTTTAAGGTTTCCATCACCAATTTAACAGGTCAAACGACGATGATGTTAAAAACCAATCTTACAAACAAACAGCCAGTTCCCCTGTTCTTGTCATCTGTCGATTTTTCACAAGGCACTTCTACATGTCCAGATAACACAGGTTTACTAACACCTTGTCATTCACACGCTCAAGGGTTGTGGTTAGCTTCTCTTCGCTGTTCACACGCCCTTATGAGATGGACTCACCGTCCGACATGTCGACCAAACGGGAAACCACCAATTTAAAACGTTTGCAATATTTATTTAAGGCACTAAAGGAAATCAATTGCACAAGTTGTTATCAGTAATTGTTCATAACGCCATATCATATCCTGATATAAACAACACAACATTCCGAGTGCAATATTGGGCATGGAAGTCTCGTTGTCCTCTAACTGACTCTTGGCATCCTCGTTCAAACTATGTCGATATTCTCGATATTTTGAATTCATATCATTAAGAGACGTTTTCTGCGTACTTGAGTGTAGTCGTGAGACTGGGAGTGTTGTCATCTTACAAACTTTCCGTTCATGCTAGGACTACATACAATGTAACAGTTACCCGGAAGTGGGGCAAATGATGCAAAATATAGCGAAAGCATGACGTGGCTAAAAGGCCTCATTAGTCGAACGCAGTTCATGGTTATTGTATTGCATATCGCCGACTCTTAGAACTGGCCATTGATAGTAATGTAAAGAGTCCGTCACGATCGGCAAACACATTTTGTTTTTATACCAAGGGATTAAAACCATACCCGCCTATGTCCAAAAATGACATTTTGAGAAAAACAAGTCCAAAATTTTTATCTTGGATATGAAATCATTATATTTTATATTAAAGTCATCTTTTAGATTTTTGTTACAAAACTTTGTGAAAGTTAATGCTGGGGTCTTGTACTGATGGGACACATGGGTGGTTTTAAAACAAACGCCAAAATAATACATTGGCAGGTCTGGTTTTACGCCCTCGATACATACCTTCTGTACAGATAATTCAGTTATTGACAGTGATTAAAAAGTATTCCAAAATATTGAATCATAATACATGCATGTGCATATTCTACTGCACTTAACTATGTTTGAGTCATAGCCGTGGAAATGCTATCATACATCATGGTTAGGTCCATACTTATTGCACAGATAATTTACTTAGATTTTTTACCTCTCTTCGCAGGTAAACACCCCCTGCCTTACAAAAATGAAATAAAACATTTAGTTTATTATGGAGCATTATTTTGATAATCCATGTTTCGGCCTAGATAAATCAAATTTCCGTTCAGTGAAATTTACAAAAAAAAGTCAAATGAACGTTAATAAAGACAGTCAATCATTTATAAATATATAACTAGTATTTATAGATAGCATAATGATTTGCTGCTCAATTATTTTGAGCATAAAAATAACGTTAATGAAGGTGTGATGCGAACAATCCCGCCACGCCACATCGAGAATGCACAGTGTGACGTCATATTTGTCAGTGCACTGTTCCGCCTCGCAAATCTGAACTATCTAACACATAAATACATCCAACATGATTGACATACTGCGACATGATTCAATAGCTTGTTGCCCGCGGCCGTGGCTTAGTGGTAGCGTATGCATTTACTAATCCTACTTCGATTTACCATCCACGGGATCGAGTCTGCTTGTCGACCATCAGGTATATGAGTGAGACACACGATGTGGGTCCGGTAATCGCGGGGGGAGGTTTTTACGAGGTTTCATCCCGGTTTTCTACCATAATTAGGCAGTGACCCATGTGAAGTGGACAATCCGTTGTCACATAAGTGAAATATCTTTAAGTACGACATTAAACCCCAATAAAACAAACAAACAAATCAATAACCTGTCAATATCACTACAAGTAACACTCTGGCTAAATGCAGCTTGCTTTGAGAGTAGAAAAGCTGTCTTTACTTAGCACTGGAGGCAATTTTAATAATCAACAATTCAAAGTACACAAATAATCATTAACACGACTTAACCATATTATATTTTAAACGACTCTGCTGTAGACGAAAGTCATTTACTTATATTCCATTTACTGAAACAATGGGCGGGGTTTATAGTGGTCATGTCGTCAGAAATAGGTCACCCCACTTTGTCAGACGCAATGAAAACTCTATTCGTCGGTACCGTGTCTGTGTGTGCTTTAAGGAAGTGGGATGTTTATATGTTTGCCACTGATAACATTCTGAGTGGATCATAGTTAAAACTGTATTATGTGCAAATCCTATCAGCCACAATTTTTTAGAGTTGGACACGCCTGCCTACACCTATCACAAATGTTCTAAAGTCTAATGGATTTCTTGAGTATATCTATGAGCCGTATTAAAACACAGAGGTGGAACAGGAATCTATGTTTTGTATTAGATAAATAAACAACGGACAAAGAGGAAAGCGTGACATTGCTTCAACTAACTGTAGGAAGTTACTTATTAGATAATGACATAATACAAATGACCTATATCTAATTTAAAATCAGACACATGCCTCCATGAAACTGTTCTTTGTTATAGCGGCTTCTTTCCTTTAAAAATTAAATATCAATGAACAAGAATGGATATTGTCTATCGCTTATATACACTACGTTTATAATAGACAATATGGTTCTGCATAGCTGGAATATTGTGAAGTTCAAACACAAGCAACCGATGCATTTTACCTTCATAGTGTTTAAATTATGTTAAACACTTATAATTGATTGATTGATTGGTGTTTTACGCCGTGCTGAAGGGTATTTCACTTATATGACGGCGGTGTATTCCAACATCAATAGCCACTATAGCACAACCAAGATGTGAATGGTTTACATTATGTTCGAAAGTAAAATTTCCTCCAGTGTTAAGCAGACAACATTGCTACTCTTCAAACAAACTGCCCTTAGCCAGAGGGCAAAACACCTATGTGACAAGATATGTGATAACAGTAAGAGTTCTGATTAATGTTCGATACTGTTTAAGGAAGGGCTTCTAAAATGGTTACAAAATTTTGAAAAATCTGAACAAGAATGGGTTCCAATTAACCTATACTACTGGCCCAATGCAAGCTCTTTATAGAAGGTACTGACACAGTTGTTGTATTAGGAACTTACACAGTATAGCATCAAATGTAAAGCAGCATGATTCAGACTGGTAATTGGTATGGTACCGGCTCAAATGCAACTCAAAGTGGACCAGGTCCTAATTATCTATCGTGCGCCGATTCGTTTTTTAAATCGTCACGCTTCGGCTCAGTCCTGGAAATGTGAACCGCCCCAGCATTCTGTCCACCGAGAACTCTAGTAGGCCTACTGGTTCGCCATCCCTGTGCCGCAGTTGTGAAATATTGGGCCTTTTCAGTTAGTTCACTGCACTACTGTAGTTCTGTTTCAGTTCACTACTGTTTGCCAGGATGAAGCTGATCTCCTTATGATGCAGTTCAAGTCGTCCTGTGGATGTTCTGTCTTGTCTTTGTTAGTAACCATCATATCACTATGTTCCAAATACATGTATACGGACAAGCAAATTGTTCTGCCTTTATTTCATTGAAATATATGGACAATTATTCCGATTGTCGAGGTAAGTATTTTGAAAAAAAAAATAGTCTTGTATCATGAGATCATGGGATCAACTGATTTCGATCCTCAGATCCGGATTTTGGTCATACTCCAATCAGTTTGCACATGCTGTTATAAAAACATAAAACAGCACAACCGAATGAAAAATACTATTGCTTCCTGTTTAAATGTCTACGATTTTCTTATCGAATTGGTTTAAGTTGAATTTGAGAGAAACAGTTCCACCACATTATATTCACTCTTACAACTCTTACAGCCATATCGTACCACAACAATAAACAGATCTCAGCGCACAGTTGTTAATTTGCCATGTCAAAAAGCATTTTAACATCATTTATTATGAATAATCAAACTGTTTTTCAAAAACGTTTCAAGAATGCATTGTTTTCGGGTAACACGGTAGATTTAAACTGATAAACCAACTGTTAGTGTTATAATAAAATTATCAAACGCATCCCTTCCATTTGTACGTGATTTTGATTGGCTAAATATACCTCTTTCTGATTTTATACTAAGAGTTCACATTTACTTGTCTAGAGCAACGGTTCCATCCACCACCATTTTATTACGATCATAAATGAGAAAGAGAACGTAATAACGTTATTTACTTACACAGGTGTGCGTGATGAGAAAGACAAACCACTTGAAATTTAAATTTTACAACCGGTGAAAGCAAGCTTTGACTTGGCGTTGAATCACAATAAACATAATAGGAAAGAAGCTATCGTCCAAACGAAAGAATCTATTGTCATATCTTGTCATATTGTCATGGCACCCCCCGACAGTAACTTTCTCTGCGTGGCTGTAACGTACACTTCTGACCCGCGTTTCCGCCCTACAATTAGAAATAACAACATATAAGACGTAAACTTAGATAAAAACTCTCATAAAAATAAACGAGTGTTATGTCATTCTTTTTTTCGGATTTTCTAAAACTAGTACGTAAAGGAGACTTCATCTTGTATGTGTGTGCGTGTGCGTGTGTGTGTTTGTGGGGAGTGGGCTTTAATTTAGAATGTTTTATTATATGTGAACGTGCGTAAGTGCGTAAGTGCGTAAGTGTATACGAGTGGGGATAGAGAGGGGGGATTGATTAACAAAACGTGTAATACTGTCCTTTGATGCGGCAGCTTACAGGCTGCATATTTGTTTTTAACTTATATCAATGGAAAAGTGAACTGACCTGATTGTCACAAAACACACATATAATCAGTCTTTTGAATCAGGAACAACTTAAAATCGTCCACGTCAGATGATGTCCCTCAGTACGTCTTATCCCTTTTTGTGTTGTATCCATTTCTTCTGTCCTTTGTGCCTTTGTAGTTCACAATTAAGACACACAATTCCCTTTCAGTCATTTGTTCCGGATTATCTCCCTTGGCCGTCCTCTACGGGGAATCCAATCTCACCTTCACATAGATATGTTATCTACAACAAAGTCTCAGAATATCTTGTCGGTCTTGTGTTTTTATATTGAACATTCGTCAATTTATAATTTTTCCTGTTCATCATTAATCCTTCGTTTTCTGTAGGTCTTCCCCTAAAAAAAATTAAAATCTACCAGCGTTCCAGCGAAACGGATGTTCGAGAGGATAAATCTAATTGCAACACAAGTTGCTATAAAATGCAAGAATAACGGAAAAACAGCCACAATCCAAGATAACATTCTACAAAGCATGCTTTGTTGGCGCTCTGGTACACCAAATTACGATTCATCGCAATGCAAAAATCCGCTAACAGCCCAGCCTCCGGAATGCTCTTCTAAATTGGATATATTTCCAGCAGCAATATACCAGTATAAATATACACTACCAGAATTAAAAAACTCACCAGAAAACTGTAGCCGATGTATGAATTGTCTCCCTTCTCTGGCTGAATCCGGACTTGTCTCCCTTGATGTCATCCAGATGTCAAATTGCGCGAATTAATTTCTATATTATCACATTTTTCTGTGTTTTTTTTATTTCCACGTTTAAATGCAGATAGTTTGATATGTAAGTGATCATAATTGTTTCAGATTTGTAGTTGACTTGTATTTTATTAAGTAAAATGCAGTTTGGTGTAGTCGAGTTAAGTGGAATTTTGATGGCGTTTTTGCATTTGTTTGTACTGTCCTTCGTGCAAACTTAATGTTGTTTTCGACTGTTTATTGTATTATCTTATGGGTAATTCAAAAAACTGAATCATGTTTTGTTTTTATTATTACATTCTGTTGTTTTAATGTTTAATGTATATTGAGTGGAATTTGTGTTGATCAATGTAATGTGAAGTTTATGGCCATCTTAAGCCATGTTTTATTGTAATGTGTCCTTTAATGAACCTTCTATAAAATTGTGCATTCGCTTCAATTCAAAACATACTCACCATTTGTAGACTCAGTCGGAGAAACTTCTGTTAAAATGAAGGGGAAAAAACGGTTCTGAGTTACTATTTGAATACTTCCCACGTATGAATACTACTACATGGCACAATACATGTAAAACAGTCGTGGTGTCAATAGAATAATTTAATGTTACACGGAATATAAACACACGAAGACGAATTTTACTTTGGCCTAGATGCATACGACCTTTAAAACGACCAGGCGGAGAAATACGACATCCAACGGCTTCTTATTTGTAAATATTGGTTTCAGTAAAAAAGTAAATAAATTTAAAGTTACCGCTCAAATGTTTCAAATTTCAGTAATTCCATTACATTGTAACACATTTGTGACTTAACGAAAGTAAGTCTTACTTCAACCGGGTTAATACACAATACTAAATAAACTAGTCAGTCTGGACTTGAATATTATATCTCTGAAGATACGACATTTACCAGACCACCTTGTACAGATTGAAAAATACAATTGCATGGTAAGAGCTATGTAGACATATGTGTAACCCATTCTAGTTTTACATAGTAAGAGGTATATATACATACATGTATGTGTAAAACATTCTACAGACGGAAATATCATTTACATGGCAAGAGCTATATATACAGTGGTTTTGGGATACAGACAACACTGGTCATTATCTATTTTAATTAATCTACATCACTTTTCCAGTGTGATTGCTTTTTAGACATATATTTTAAATAAATGAAGAGAGAATTTTTTTCTTATATATATCAGTTTAGATCATACCACAAACTCCCCCATTTTCTTTGAACACATTGCTTTCAGAAAGAATGTCCATACGAAAACAATTGGTGTTTCAGTGTGATATGTACAGCTACTCGATGTATGGTCAATGTTCTGCTGCTTTCACCTGGTATATGTGCAGAGTCCATCAATGCTCAGACCGCTGTTCTTGTCGCCTTGTTATCACATGTGGTTTTAGGGTACTTTCGATAGGTGGATTTATGGAGGTCCTTGAAGTCCGCAGACTGCGAGAAGTTTCCATTTGATACTTTGTGCCGAAAGGAGGCATCAAAGCCTTTAAAATGGTGAACACGTTTACCATATACCACATCCAACTATTTGTAAGTGGTAAAATACATGATAAATAACCTCTACATGGAACTCCAGTTTAACATTAAATTTCTCACAATTTGAATCCATTTTGAAACGAAACCTCCTGCACTACATAGCCGAAATCTACAATATAAGTGCTGTATTTAACAAAAAATATTCCATACCTGTCGTTCGTGCGGATATCTCTGAAAAGTCAATTAATTTCAATCATTAATTTTTAAGGCTTTTTTGTCACCCCAGTCAACCAGTTAGTTAAAACAATTGTATCCAACCATGTCTCGTTTATTCACCATTTAAATCATGAAACCAAAACTCAGGTTTTCTACCAAATATCATGATATTTATGTTGTAGACTGTTACCACACACACACTGGATTGTATTGGCACATTGTAGTGACAAGTTATGTTAAGAGAAAACAGGTAACTGCATTTACATTAGATATCAGTATATATTATACCCTTGACAGTGATATCAAGAGATGAGTCGAACAAGTTCCTCTTATATCCTTGATAGTGATATCAACAGATGAATGGAACAAGTTCCTGTTATACCATTGACAGTGATACCAAGAGATGAACGGAACAAGTTCCTCGTATAGCTTTGATAGTGATATCAAGAGGTGCACGGAAAAAGTTCATCTTATACACATGACAGTGATGTCAAGAGATTAACGGAACAAGTTCCTTTTATACCCTTGACTGTGGTATCGAGAGATAAATGGAAGCACGAAAAGACGGAAAGATTGAAGGTCAGACTGATGACACATACATTTATTGAAGCTTAAGGACATATAAAGATATATCTAAATTTTCCAATGCTGCCTACGGGAAAAAAATATTACACATACATGTTATTACAGAGAAACATTTGTGTATTTGATTGATTGGAGTTCATCAGCTTTTGTACGATTGTTTCATTTATATATGAGAGAACCCAGTCCCGTGGGTGAAGGAAAACTCACTTCCACTGGCAATAAAATATGACAGCTTTACTGACACCATATAAATGATTGTCCAAGATTAATGGCTTAAAGTGTGTCTCCAGTTTATGTCCTTCTCCGTTATCACAAGTTAAATTATTACCTGAGTGTGGATATACAACCTACCTTTGGCACATACATCAACAACCAAATTCTCAATAGTAACCGGTGTGTCTGGGTTACTATTCGTCCACGTTATGGTGTCACCCGGAATGTTAAATAGCAATGTCTCTTCTGTGGTCTCAGTACCATAGTCTATAACCTTTGCCTGTGAAAATAAGTGTAAACCTTTAAAACTAATTTGTGATTTGTACAATGTCGATGGACTCAAATATTTGCAGGTCAAAATAGTCTCGTTGTTGTCTGCGTATGTTTTAAAATTAGAACAAACACATATAGTGTTTCAATTCCTTTTCTGGTTCGGGTAAATGATTAGATAAGACATTACCGTCTGTTTTGTCTGCAGTTGGTAGTTTAATAATTCATTGAAATACATCACATCACCAGTTAAAAACACTTGTAATTTCTTTATGCATGATTTCAAATAATTGAAATAAACTGTTGGATAATTTTAGCTATTTTAATAAGTATATGTTTTAATCAAATATTTAAATCAATTATTGACTCAGCAGGTCATGTTAATGAACTAGCTATTAATTACAGGTGGACTGTGCTTAATGATCGCACAAAGTCTTCAAATGAATAAAAAGTAATTAGATAATCAGAGTAAATGTATATAAATCTCAAATTACAATTATTCAATAACTTTGCATTGATTGTATTTTATTCTTCTCGGGACAATCAGTGTTCTGTCTCTTGTGAACACTTCATTGTGCAATTTGGTTTGTACACAAAAAAACCCTCAGTACCAAAATGAACCAAATCTTCCAAGTTTCTTGCATACCATTTTATATTATTATACTGTGTCGTTTTTGTAAAACCACTTTACAAAACTCAGGATATAGTATGGAAAGTTAAGAGCAATCTGTACATCAGCTCGGCAGGTTAATAATTACTGAAGCTGTTCAAAGTGATTGGATATACTGTAACTATTGTAAGTATTATTGTTTGTTTACAGGATGTTAACAATTTATAACACTACAGGAGCATGCAGCCTATACAAGGATAAGGATCAGATCAGACACTATATATTTATCTCATTACATTTTCCAAATCCTTTAAAAACATTTTACAACATTTTTGAAACAGTGCTCTAAATTATTGGCTAAAATAATGAAAAAAAAAAAAAATTCTCAGCCTTGTTTTAAGTACCTACCTCAGCCTGATCTCCACTACTGAATACTGTTATAAATAAACTTCCTAAAGATGTCGCTGGCAAAGCTGTCAGCTTCACAGTCATCACAGTTACACTTTTTAATGTGCTAGACTGAACAGAGACTGTCAAATCACTTGGACCAGTGATTTCAATGCTATTGAATACATCATCTATAACATCTTCACCACCAAGAGTACTAATGGAATTGTTTTCGTCCAGTGGTAAAACAGTCTCTGTACATTCTGTGAACACAACGTAAGTCAAATATTACAATTTAATCTATGAATTATCCAATTTGACTGAGGAGAGTTAAGGTGCTTTGTTGAAAGGCATGGTGTTAAAGGCTCAAAGTAATAATAACAATGGGAAAAGAATATAAAGCAACCTCCGAATAAATGTAAGCTACACGGAACTCCTGTACCTGAATGTTTTAATGTGTGTAATTGGATTGACTATATTCCCTGCCGATATTTATCAGATATGATCGACCCACTTAAACATTAGAGTTAATAAACAGCAACACCTTTCTAGTTGTGAGGAAGCCAGTTGTTCACTTCTAAACAGTTTTGATTAAGATATGAAATGAAATCAAATTCAAAATAACAAATGAATAATTACCAAAAGGACTAGTAACTGATTGAACCGGTGCTGCAGTGGTCAGAACAGTAGTGTCTGGATGGGTTAATCCTTGGGTGACAGGAATACCTGTTGTATCTGTATCTGGCGAGACAATCAACAAATAGAAATTACAAACATCTCATAGCGATCTGTAAAACACAATGTCCGGCGAAAAATAACAAATAAAACTACTTAAGCAAAAAAATAAAACCCATAAATATGGCTATTTCGGGTAAGTAAATAAGTTATACCTCAAATGTTTCAAATTTTAGTAATTCCATTGCATTGTAACACATTCGTGACTTAACGAAAGTAAGCCCTAATTCAACCAGGTGAATACACAATACTAAATCAACTAATCAGTCTGGAATTGTATTTTATATAAGTGAAATTAGGCATTTACCAGACAACCTTGTATAGATCGAAAGATTGAATTGCATGGTAAGACCTATATAGACATATGTGTAGCCCGTTCTACAGAGAAAAACATAATTGAGATGGTAACAATTATATAGACATATGAGTAACCCATTCTACTTAGGGAAACATGATTTAGATGGTAACAATTATATAGACATATGAGTAACCCATTCTACTTGGGGAAACATGATTTAGATGGTAAGAGATATATAGACATTTGTGTAAACCATTCTACAAAATGAAATATGACTTAGATTGTAACAGCTATATAGACATATGTGTAAACCAGTATACAGACGAAAACATGATTTAGATGTTAACAGCTATATACACATATCTGTAACCCCTTGGGCAAACAGAAATATTATTTAGATGGTAACAGCTATATAAACATATGTGTCACCTATACTCTAGAGATGGAAACATATTTTAGATGATAAGAGCTCTATAGACATATGTGTCACCTACTCTAGAGACGGAAACATGTTTTAGATGATAAGAGCTATATAGACATATGTGTCACCTACTCTAGAGACGGAAACATGTTTTAGATGGTAACAGCTATATAGACATATGTGTAACCCATTCCGCAAACAGAAATATGATTTATATGGTAACAGCTATATAGACATATGTGTCACCTACTCTAGAGACAGAAACATGTTTTAGATGATAAGAGCTATATAGACATATGTGTCACCTACTCTAGAGACGGAAACATGTTTTAGATGG
>JAQQZZ010000650.1:0-12045 GCA_030265115.1 Mopalia vespertina
TTGTCTCTCCTTCCTCCCAATCCTTGTTTCTTCCCTCCCTCTCCTCCATAATCCTTGTCTTTCCTTCCTCCCAATCCGTGTTTCTTCCCTCCCTCTCATCCATAATCCTTTTTTCCCCTTCCTTCCTTCCAATTCCTACTTCTTCCCTCCATCTCCTCCACAATCCTTGTCTCTCCTTCCTCCTAATCCTTGTTTCTTCCCTCCCTCTCCACCATAATCCTTGTCTCTCCTTCCTCCTAATCCCTGTTTCTTCCCTCCCCCTCCTCCATAATCCTTGTCTCTCCTTCCTCACAATCCCTGTTTCTTCCCTCCTTCTCCTCAATAATCCTTTTCCCCCCTTCCTTCCAATTCCTACTTCTTCCCAACATCTCCTCCATAACCCTTGTCTCTCCTTCTTCCCAATCCTTGTTTCTTCCCTCCCTCTCCTCCATAATCCTTGTCTCTCCTTTTTCCCAATCCCTGTTTCTTCCCTCCCTCTCCTTCAGAATCCCTTTTTCCCCTTCCTCCCAATCCCTGTTACTTCCCTCCCTCTCCCCCAGAATCCTTGTCTCCACTTCCTCCCAATCCCTGTTTCTTCCCCCTATCACTCACCCCTATCTCTTCCCTTTCTCTCTCATCCCTGTTTTTTCCTTCCTCTTCTCTCTACCCTTTCCAGCAACAATTATTGTGGTCTCTTCTCATTCATCACCTCTGTACCTCCCTCCCTCCCTCCCCTCCTTGAGCAGCACCCTTGTTTCTCTTTGACAACCCCTCAAACAATTTTCAGTTTATCAATTTGTCTGCTTTGATTAACAGGTGTAGTCATACTGTCTACTTAGCACTTTCAGAAGATTTATTTTCAAACAGAGGAAAACACTTTATTGTTATCAATCTGTTGGTGTGGCAATGCTGTGTTGGAGTGTCATATAAGTGAAATACCCTTTTGCATGATCCTTAAGACAAATCCATCCATCCATCAACCAAAGTCCTTAGTGGAATTGTGTTGTTGTAATTCAATAAATATCTAATAGATTCATGTAAATATAACTATGAATATGAGTCTTTTATGGAATTCTCTCCTCCAGGCCTGCGCCCCTCGCTACGTTTATCATACGCAACGCTTAGGGAAAAAACAACTCGTAGGAAATTGTCTGGCATCAAATGATCTGGGACGGACGATATTAACAGAGTTCTCTCCCTGTAAAAGAGGTCAGTATAATGTTGAATGATGAATGCTTTTCATTTGCCTTTTTAACATTTCAAAAAGGAAATTTAATTAAGTTTTTTTGAAAAGGTTTATCTCATTTCAATGTATGTTCAGATCATTGTTTGTACTCTGCATTGTTTTTAACAAACTTATATCATTAAAACACACTGTTACAGGATACAAAAAAGACTTAATATATTATAACTAACTGAAAATTATATCAACCCTTGCTGGATTTTGTATTTCCAAAAGCTACATTATAAGTGAACAAACAGGAGCTGAAGTTAAGATATGGCCGATGTTTAAATCAGAAATAGAACGACATGGGTATACTATGACATACAACAATATGTTACCTAAGAAAACTATGTACAGAGTTAACAAATATATATCCAATCATTGATATGATTCATATAATAGTTGCTCAAGCAAAGTGTTCTGTGATATAAAGTATAGGTTTTTTTTTTTTAAAAGGAAAAAGATGAACATGAAATGTGATTTAATGTACAACGAATAAATATGAACATAAAATTTTATTCAAGAGAAGAAAAAAAATTCAGATCATATAATAGTTGCTCAAGTAAAGTGTTCTGGGGTATAATGTATAGGTTTTCTTTTTTTATAAGGAAAAAGATGAACATGAAATGTGATTTAATGTACAACAAATATATATAAAAATAAAATTTTATTCAAAAGAAAAACAAAATTCACATCATTGTTGTTTTGTCTTTATAATTTTGTGCAATATAGTTCAAAAATAATTTTTATACAGTACATTTATTTATATGTCCATTGATGCCTTCTTGTAGTCTTGACAACACATACAAGTGTTGAGACGTGTTTAACGTTTGTGGACACTACTAATGTGTTACTGATGACTTTGTGTTACAGCTGTGGATTTCAGTAATAGTCTTTATATAGATCAACAAGATCAACATGGGAAATGTGAACTGGGGTTCTCTGCCTCCATCAGTCTGGTCAGTACCCACCATTATCTATTTTACCTACAATAAATAGCAAGCGTTAACTTGAGATTGATGATTATAGACGGGCCTGTGCTGTAATCCTTTCTGGCATTACCTTAAAATCGGTCCTCTAAAATATTGTGGGATAAGTTAACATTTGCATTTCCCCTGGTATGCTGATTTTTTAAATACATAAATGTGCCTTAAAATTGCTTTAAATTACAATCTTCATAACATTGATTATCGGATGACAGAATTTGTCAAAATCAGTAGCAAAATGCAAATTAAGACAAAGATTGCAAAAAAAATTTGAAACCTATAAATCGATCCTCCTAAATTAAGTTTGCATAACCATGGGGAGACCCCATTCTGTCCTTTCTCCCCAACAGCACAGGCCTGGTAGAGTGTCCAGTGATTAAAACACCCATTGAGTTTTTGATATGTTGTCATTTGTGCTATTGAGTATAAAAGCTTATGGTGTAAAATTATAACAAACAATTATTTGTCGATTAATAGATATAAGGCAAGCAAATTTTTCTCTCTTCATTTATTCCACAATATTTATCAGGTTACATGTATTTAAGATCTTCTCGCTAGGGGCGCTAGTGTCTAAAATTGATGCTATGACATAGCCGTATTGGGGTTGCACAGTGACTTCTTCCCCATATAGCCTACGTCATCAAGTCTCTGACCTATCATGTGTGTTATATTGTTTACTATTTTAAATTGATTTTTATCGATATTAAATATAAAAAACAACAACAACGATTTAACGGTTAAAAGCAAGTTTTTAAAACCTGTTGTCAGATAAAAATAAGATTTTATTAATACTTGTGGAAATTTAAGGGTTTATACAGGTTATCAGATAAGAACTGTTTTCTATTACTGCTGATATAGTTTGTTAGTTTGTTTTTGGTTTTCAGTGCAAAGTCATTGTGTTGACAAAATATACTTGAGTACGACATTAATCACTATTCAAATAAATAAATAAATTTATTATCCGTCAACCAAATTCGTTGTGTTCTGATTGGTCAATTTGCAGGGGGGTAAAAACCCGTACACCCCGTGAGATTTCGAATGTCACAAGATTTCACGGGTAATATAAAAACAAACATGGCCGCCTACGCTTTAAGTTTTTTTTCTCTAAATTTAATAAAACTTATTTTTGAAATCGGTTTTTGGTTGACACAGAGTTAGTTCAAAACATATCTGCTTAACAATCGCTCAATTTTAATGACGCTAAAATACAAGAAACATCTTTTTGGTGGCCCGTTTTTTGCAGCATCATTGGCCCTTTCGATGTGGCTGAAAGCTGCGTTGTCGTGACAGCGCTAGTCGTCAGGGGAGGTAACTCGGAATGCAAACAAAGATCAAATCGCTGCAGAACCCATTTTCTTATGGTTTTCCAAGTGAATAAAATTGCAAATAATGTGGCTTGGCGGATAATAAATTCATTATAGATGTTTTTCACAGGGTGTACTGACTTTTATGACCGTCCTGCAAGCCCATACGCCCCTTCGCCTGCGGCTCAGGGCGTACGAGTTTACAGGACGGTCATAAAAGTCTGTACATCTTTTGAAAAACGTCAATAACTAATAATATTATATAAAATAAATAATTCTATAGATCAAAAGAAATTCCCATGCCACTAAAACCTGATAAAAAAAGTACTGTGTGTTTATTGGTTAACTGGTTAACCCAATAACCATACACTGTGACCCGAAGACCATTAACTATTGGCCTGAACTAATGGGTATTGTTACGTCACAGTTCCCTAGAGTGATTTTCACTTTTCAGTTTTCGCCTGCACATTTATTATCGTGATTAATAATAGCAGATTTTGTTAAAATATATTGAATTCGTGAACGAAGTTAGATAAAGCTTGACGATGTTTAACGTATAACACATTTTGAAAGAAAATTTAGACTTGCTATTGATTTTTTTAAAAATCGGATAGGTTTTGAAAGACCTCATTATAAATTCAAGATGGGGGACTCAGTTACAGCGATAGCAAAAGTCAAACTTTTTCGTCTGTTCCTAAATCAGAATGAGTGATGTAAGGAATAATAGTCATTTTGCGATAACTTCTGCCACCTCATTTATCAAAATTAGGGTATTGACATTGAAACGGAATTGAAACAGTTCCCTAAAGTGATTTTCACTCGGCATTGAATGCACCTGCAGTGACCCGGGCGGCACAAATCTGTGTCAGCAGCAACCAGTATTTGTGGGACTTTAGAAACATGGGAAACACTGGCTTAACGTTAATACCCACAAACTAATTTCCCAGCAATCCATTTGATAATGGTTTCAAGCACTCTTGCACTGGTGATTCAGTCGGTGCCCAATGCTGTTGACAAACAGCATAGTTAATGGACTTCTGCTGTGATTTATCCGCGGCCATGGCTTATGGTTTATCAGTGCGCTTACTAATCCTACTCCAATGTACGCTTCACAGGATCGAGTCCGTCTGTCGACCATCAAGTATACCATATATGAGTGAGTTACATCATGAGGCTCTGACAATCGCTGGGTGGTTTTAACAAGGTTTCTTCAAGTTTTTTCACCGTAATTAGTCTAGGAACAGCGTGAAGTGGACAATCCATCGTCAAATAAGTGAAATACTCTTCAGTACAACAGTACAACCCCAATCAACCCATCGAACAAACACAATCTGCTGTTATTTTTGCCTTGTTTCTTCTATCTAGCAGAGTAATGTTAATCAGAGAAAATCATTTCTCCGTTCTTTTTATTTTTTATCAGGGAGGGAAAAGAGTGTTATTGGGAGCTCCAGGTACATGGTTTTGGCAAGGTAAGTTATTTGTATTGAATCAGTATCCTATGCTTTCTGATATGCGTGCGATTGGAGGGAGCTTTGCTGCTCTCAGACCTAAGGCGCAACATGAACTGTATGAAACCCCGATCAAACAAAACAATATATTTATTTTACAGCTGAATGAGTTTGAAATAATGTTGGCTGTTTTCCTGATTATGGGTCAGGTTATTATCAGGCTCAATTGAAGCATGTCTGATTCTGACATTGTCCTGTCGAAATATCAATTCGTCCCTGTAGACCATTTTCTATTGAACACTAGGTCAGTAAAAACATCGGTTGGATCACTTTACCTGGTAGAACATTTTGTGGATCACTTTCCCCTGTCTTGTAAAACATATCTGCTAGAACACTTCATCTTGTAGACCATCTTCTAGAACACTTTGTATTGTAGACCACCTTCTAGAACACTTTGTATTGTAGACCCCCTTCTAGAACACTTTGTATTGTAGACCACCTTCTAGAACACTTTGTATTGTAGACCACCTTCTAGACCATTTTGTCGTTTTGAACATCTGCTCTTTGTTTGCTTGAACACCTGGTTACAGTGGTAGATATCTTGCTAAGTAGAACACCCGCTGAACACTTTTCCTGGTGGAACACCTGGTAGGACACTATGTCTTGTAGATCATTTTCTTGAACACTTCTCCTGGTGGAACACTTGGTAGGACGTTTTACTTGGTAGATCATCTTCTAGAATACTATATGTCTTATAGATCACTTTCTTGAACACTTCTCCTGGTGGAACACTTGGTAGGACGTTTTACTTGGTAGATCATCTTCTAGAACACTATATGTCTTGTAGATCATTTTCTTGAACACTTCTCCTGGTGGAACACTTGGTAGGACGTTTTACTTTGGTAGATCATCTTCTAGAATACTATTTGTCTTATAGATCACTTTCTTGAACACTTCTCCTGGTAGGACACTTTACCTGGTAGATCACCTTCTAGAACACTATATGTCTTGTAACACTTTGTAGGCCACTTTGCCTAGTTTAGACTTCAGGGTTACAGGGAAGACAACTAAGAAGATTTTGTTTTCTTTTCAGGCCAGGTGTACAATTTCCGGACTGATGAGGGGAGTCGTACGTCTGTGGCGACCCCGGAGGGAAAGGCAGAGGATGACTATGGCTTCATGGGTAAGTTTGGGAGATTGCATTTGAGCAGTGAAATAGTGCCGTAGCATTTATTATGTGAAACCTACAAAGAGTAAATGTTGTATGACAAAGTCCATTATCATCTTTTATACTCAGATTCAAAGCCTGTCGATGGGACACACTCCTACATCTAGGACTGATATGGGGATTTTAATGTACACATGCTGAATTTAATTCTTCTTTGGCTTGCTGATTAAAAGTTTGAGCATTGGCACCTGTTGAGTGCTTTTTTGCTTGCTTTATTTGAGTTTGGTTAAGGACTTCAGTCCATGTATAAACAAAAGGATATTTGTGTTTATAAAGATGGAGGGTTGGTGGGAGATTCCTTTTGCCCTGCTGCGTTAACGTAGGGGCCTCCGAGGCGGTGTGGTCTAGAGTGTACGCTCTACAGAGTGTATGCTTCTGGTCCACATAACCCCTTCACCTCTGGGGTCGCGGGTTCGATTGCGCCGGCCGTATATGGGTTGGTATGCCAGCAGTAGGTCAGGGGTTTTCTGGGTTAATTTACTACCCAGTTTTTCTCCAACAATAATGCTGGCCAATGATCAGTTATTGGGATTTAATCCTGTTGATATAACATC
The DNA here is from genome assembly GCA_030265115.1 of Mopalia vespertina. NCBI lineage: Eukaryota > Metazoa > Mollusca > Polyplacophora > Chitonida > Mopaliidae > Mopalia > Mopalia vespertina. Next base: position 6,725 of record JAQQZZ010000650.1, read on the forward strand.
TGATAAATAAATTTTAAAAAAAATAAATAAAAAACCTGCAAGATGACATAAAAGTCTAGTCAAACAAACAAACACATCAAATGAACAGAGAGTCTCATTAATCATCAGATATACAGAAATCCTTTCTCTATATCCTCTGATAAAAGTGTGCTTCTTTCTCGAGGAATGTAGAACAGGGTTTACTTTTAAACATCCAATTAAATATTCTATTACCTATTTCTAGTCTAAATCTTTATACAGACTGTGATTGGTTGCTGGCAAGGTTGTTTTTCAGACAGCCAATTAAATGGTCACTGCCTTAAATATGAGATAACAACAGCAGTCTGGAACTCCCCAATAGACATGACCTGAGTCACCCTGTTCTCACGGCCCGTGACTTAAAGGTAGCTTGTGCTCTTACTAATCCTACTTTTATTTACCGTTCATGGGATTGAGTCTGTCTGTTGACCATCAGGTATATGAGTGAGTCACATGGTGTGGCTCCGGCAATTGCAGGGGTGGTTGTTTCTTCACGGTTTTCCACCCTAATGAGGCAAGGAGTAGTGTGATGGGACAATCCATCGTCATATAAGTGAAATACTCTTGAGTATGACGTTAAACCCCAATCAAACAAACAAACCCTGTTCTCAGTAACCCTGTTCTGCCAATCCTCGAGACAACCAGTGACTTAGGTCAGTAGGTAAAAACAAAACGATTTGTATAGATAGCCGGTGATCAGTGAGCGTAATGGACATAAAGATGTGATGTGTTTTATTCTCTGCAGGCTATTCCAGTGATGTAGGGGAGTTTGACGGTGATAATATTGATGGTAAGTTAACTTTAACACTTATTAGTGGGGCTATGGAGTGGAGTTTTGACATAATAACTGGGTTAATAGGACCTGGGAGACATTTTAACGAGCTTCAATAAGTCGGCATTTTATTTTGTACGTGGTGAAATGGGAAAATTGTGGTGTTAAGGATGGTTTATTTTATGTATTAGGCTGGCATCAAATACAGTCTTAAACCTCAATGAAATTACATGTAACAACCATGGGGGAAGCAATGTGTTTTTGAATACCCAGTCAAACGTTTATCTAACCTTTCTAACTATCTAGCTGTCATTGCGCCCATCTTTTGGTAAACATAAGTTATTGTTATCTGTTCCATAACAAACAGAGCCCTCCGGCTAAGGGGAGTTTGTTTGAAGAGTAGCAAAACTGCCTTTAGTTAGCTCGGGAGGGAAATTAACTTTGCAACATTATGGAAACGCTTCACATCTTGGTTGTGCTTGTGCCAATCATTGTTGGAATATATCGCTGTCATATAAGTGAAATACCCTTAAGCATGGCATAAAACACCAATCAATCAACCATAACAAACAGAAAGAAGGTGTGTGTTTTTTGGAACAGTAGTTTAATATAATTGAAGATGATATACTTATCTTTTTTTCCAGATTATGTTGTGGGCGTACCAAGAGGTGAAAACTTGTTAGGAAAGGTAAGATTCATGCTGTGGCTATTTATCCTTGGAATAAATCGCCTTCATACAAGTGAAATACACTCAAACTGAAGTATGGCTTGAAACACAAACCGCCTTCATATAAGCGAAATACACTTAATAAGCGTGGGGTGAAAAATAAATCTACATATATCAATCATAACATGATCTTATACATTTATTTAACTACAGGGGTGGAAATATATAAACATTTGCAGGACATGTCCGGTAAGAATTGAGATTGTCCTGTAAAGTTCCCCAGAATTAAACATTGTGTTAAATGACCTGTAGGACAAAATTAGAAACATGTCTGACAGAATATTTTAAACATTTCCACCCCTGAACTATGCTTTGAAAATGCCACCCAAATCATTAAATCATTAAGACAGGGGGTTGGAAGGATCAATCAATCAATCAATCAATTAATCAATCAATCAATCAATGTTTAAGATTGCATCAAAAAGAGCAAGAAAATCTAAGTTTACAGTATTGGTTTATTTGAAATAAATGAGTTATTGTGTTTAATTTTCAGGTAACCCTCTATACCCAAGCTCTGAGGGTCATCAAAGTGTTTCCAGGGAAGCAGGTAATGATAATGGGTGCTATATAGACACCCTTACCTGCTCACAGTTAAATTTCTTCAGTTGTATCATTCCTCACCAACAGTTAAATGTCACTTCTTGAGTTGTAACATTCCTCACCAACAGTTAAATGCTACTTCTTCAGTTTTAACATTCTTTACCAACAGTTAAATTCCACTTCTCCAGTTATAACATTCTTCACCAACAGTTAAATTCCACTTCTCCAGTTATAACATTCTTCACCAACAGTTAAATGCTACTTCTTCAGTTTTAACATTCTTCACCAACAGTTAAACACCACTTCTTCAGTCGACCTTTCCTCACCAACAGTTAAATGGCTCTTGTTTGAAGACAGTCTTTATGAAAAAATTTTTTTTATAATTACTGTATTCTTGTTTGACAGCTTGGGGCTTTCTTTGGGACAGCAGTAGCAGCTAGTGACTTTAACAATGATGGGTAAGGCATTTATCTTCTCAGAAATGTAAGCTACAAAATTTTTTTACAAAGCTAACTGCAAGACGTACAGTACTTGATCATAGCTTTTAAATGAGCATTCTTTCAAATCTAGATGCAAAATTGTCCTGCTCAATACCTGTGCAAACTTATCCTAGATTAGTGTATACATGTACCCCTGGGAGGTTTGGGGAAGCTGACTGTAGCCAGACCCTGGCTGTGGCTTAGAGGATAATGTGTGCTCTTACTAATCCTACTTCGATGTACCGTTCACGGGATCGAGACTGTTTGTTGACAATCAGGTATATGAGTGAGTCACATGATGTGGCTCAGGCAATCTCCAGGTTGTTTTTATGAGGTTTCCTCTCGGTTTTTACACTGTAATAAGGCAAGAAACAGTGGCAAGAAAGCAATCCGTCATCATATAAGTGAAATACCCTTGAGTACGATGTTAAACCCCAATCAAACAAACGAAGCTTTCTGTGGCCACAATGCTCAAAGAGCTTTGCCGCAATGCAAGGATTATATTTTTGTTGGATCTGTTGTTTGTCTTGTGAGTGTCCAGGCTTATCCTTCTCTGTGGCTCCGGACACCGTGGGTGTGATCCATGCCCTGTCCAGCAGGTACACGGTCATGTGTGGGAAATAAACTTAGGTTAACATTTAACCTTCAATTCATCTTTCAAGCAGAATCTACATCAGCTTAATCTGCAGATAATCTGATAGTGTTTGGCACTGTTAACCCTGTGCGAGTCATGACTAGTCTTTACCCTGCGAGTCAGGACTAGTCTTAACCCTGTGAGAGTCCTGACTAGTCATAACCCTGTGAGTCATAACTAGTCTTAACCCTGTGAGAGTTATGATTAGTCTTTATCCCGTGAGTCATTGCTAGTCATAACCCTGTGAGAGTCATGATTAGTCATAACCCTGTGAGAGTTATGACTAGTCTTTATCCTGTGAGTCATTACTAGTCATAACCCTGTGAGAGTCATGACTAGTCATTACCCTCTGAGAGTCATCACTAGTCATTACCCTCTGAGAGTCATGACTAGTCATTACCCAATGAGAGGCATGACTAGTCATTACCCTCTGAGAGTCCTGACTAGTCAAAACCCTCTGAGAGTCATGACTATTAATAACCCTCTGAGAGTCATGACTAGTCATTACCCTCTGAGAGTCATGACAAGTCAAAACCCTCTGAGAGTCATGACTATTCATAACTCTCTGAGTCATGACTAATCTGATGAGATACATGTATGTGGCTTCTGTCTTAACCTTATGAGAGTCAGTGCTAGCCTAACCATCTGAATCATTGAAAGTCTTAACTATCTGAGAGTCATGCCTTTTGTATTCCAGACTAACCAAACATAACGTTTTCTGATCTTATGGGTGTGTTAGTGTGACATCTATTTAAAGTACACCTTCATCTAATAAGTGGCATACCACAGAGAACATTGTGTTACACCACTCAATTCCTGTGTTGTTGTAGGTTGGATGACATTGTGGTTGGGGCACCTCAACACTCAAAATATGAGTCTTCCAAATCATACGATGAGGGAGAAGTTTATGTCTACTATCAACTAGAGGTGAGTCCTTTGAATAAACTATAGATATTATGCTAGCACATACTGACTAGAGTGAATATGGGTCTTTTAGTCCGATCAGACTTATAGCTGTTGTCATTGGGTCTGGTCAGAATTACAGCTGGTCGCTTCAGGTCTGGTCAGACTAATAGTTTGGGGGTTTCTGCTCTGGTCAGAATTACAGCGAGTGAGCCGGAATTTGTAAAAAAAAACAATTATGTCATTTTGATTATTCTTTTTCCTTCCACTGTTTCCCTTTCCCTCAAGAAAATAATATAGAAAATCATCCAAACAAATTTTTTGTATGAAGCTGTTTTGAGTTTAACCGGAATGTTTTTTTTTTGTGCTAATAATGTTAAATGTGGAATAGACAGTGTGTAAGAGTAGAAGTAATGTTAAACATTTTATCTGTAAATCACTTAAGTAACCAAAAATTTAAAAATAGGGATTGTCCATCGTTTTTGGATGATGTGTATTAAAGTATAAAATAAATGGGTATTTTTATTGTGTAAATCCCTTGAAAAATTGAGAAAAAAAAGTCAATTGATTTCAGAAACGTCTTTGTCTGATAGCAAAACAGTAGTCATTTGTTTTTGTTTTTTTTGTTTTGCTTTTTTTAACTTCAGTTATTTGGTTGATTTACAATAAAGCAATCTTAAAAAATTTTAAATTTAAGCTAGGACCTAACATTTTAGGTCTCAGGTTTATTTTAAGTACAATGCAACATGGAATGTGCAGTAAAAAGCATTCGTTTGAGAATGTGCTTGGAGAACAAACATATAGAGCAGGAAGTGAGCAAACCCAGAAATACACCGCACTATAAAGCTGTAAACTCTACAATCAGCTGTGACAGGTCCTGACCCAGAACTGAGTCAAATTCCAAGCCTCCTTCTTCATCAAATGTCTAATCCATTATACATTTCCTGGTGTTTTGAAATTTAATCAGTTTGTGCTTCCCATATTGTCAAATTTCACCCCAAGATTTTATCCTAGTTTGTGTCTATGTTTTGAAAGTTGTCCTTTCTGGCCACCCATAATAGTGTTTCAAGTTTCACGACAAGATTTATTCTTGTAGGTACATGTTTGTCCTGGCTATGTTTGGAAATGAATTCAGGCATTGGCTACACTTATAACTGAGTTACTTACAGTGTTTTAGCGGGTGGTTGGAGGGAGCTTCATGTTGCCCTGGTGCTCTCAGAGCTAAAGGGGAACAGGAAGCCGATCTGT
>JAQQZZ010000661.1:0-12045 GCA_030265115.1 Mopalia vespertina
ATATGAACCATCTGATACGGATAAATATACGATGCCTCTGTATCTGTGTGGTGAGACTCATAGGTATATGATAAAGGATAATAATACAATACACATAGACAATAGAAAGCCCTAATTTCCCCATGTTGTGTTACATTTCTCGTGCACATATATTTTGATATCTATTCCGTATAGCTGAAATACTGCTGAATGTGGCGTAAAAACACTAATCAATCAATCAATCAATCTATTCCGTATAACCGGGCGTTTGATGACATAATCCTTTATTTGACAACTGTAATTTATAGACTGTATAAATAAGAAGTTAATCATTCTTTGATGCTTAGCAATATTCCTTGAGAGTTTATTCACAGATCGGCGCCCCATAAACTGGGCATTACCATAATTACCTTGCCAACAAAACAAACAAATTCCATTGAAAATGTCTTAAACGCTACTATTACGCAACGCAGGTGTGAAGCAATCGTTTGTGTGAACGTTGGGCTATACATGGTGTTGAATAATGTCAAATGAGAGGAAATATCCATTACACCCGGTCACACAAAAACCATAACATTCTAGACAAAATAATTCCGATGTAGTCACTCCAATGCTTTCTTGAAGCAGGAAAAAACAAATCTGGCTTTTATTGCTGAAGTTAAACACTGTTGAACAAAATATGGATGCCTGCTATTTAATAAACAGAAATGTAGACAGATAGACAGGGTTTGTAGACGTAGACAGCGTTTGAATACTTGTTTCATCCGATCGTAACCAAAACTAAGTTTGACCAAAACCGTATACCTCTTCCCCAATACTATATACATCATTCAGTAACACACTAAACGTAAAGCTAGAAATAAGAGAAATCCGGCAAGAACAGATAAGCATTCCTTTCAAAAACATTCTGATTCTCTTTTCGCCGAGGACTATTTTGTAAAAAAGAGTTTTATATGGAAAGCATGAGGTCATGGTCAGACATTTTCCAAGGGAGATAAATAATTCTCTAAAGTTTCACCCTAATTCAAAACATGGAGGTTTCCGATGTAACTAACCACACTACATGAAGTTTGGGGGCGATTTGTTAATTGTCTTGACGCTTTAAAACTATTCCAAGTGTGATAATAATTGCATCAGGGTGTGTTCTTTCTAGTTTTGTCCATAATCGAATTTCATTTTCCCCCTCTTTTTAGATAACTTGGCTCTACATGCAAATCTATAAAGGTAGCGAATTAATACGCCAAGGTGTTTATACTAAAGCAATAAACCTTTCTGAAATGTTGAAAGAAGTTTATATATATTCCATGTTATATTTTATATTTTAGTTATAACCATTGCTTAATTACCGTGTAAGACGAGTTTTAACCTACCTGCGTATTAAAGTGGTATCATGAAGGATAAACGAACTCTAGTTCATTGGCTGATAGATTACAGTATACTGATTACTTGGCTCGCAACCACTACGGAACATTAAACTAGAAAGCAGTATAACAACAAAACACTGCCAGTACATTTTTAAGCTGTCTGTTGACGGACGGCGATCAAAGTAGTAGATGGGTCACAGCATTCTTAGATTTACGCATGTTCAAGCTTTTCACAAGGGGGATTTGTCCAATAGTTGGCATGCCATCTTAAGGAATCGTGCACCAGTTGCCAAATAATAGCCCTACAACAAAACGTAATTGTCCTATTGATGTCGATTGTTTTCTGTTTCAGCCGTGTCTGTCGGAGTGAGTTGTTTTACACTTGTGGCGATTTCTCTAGAGAGGTACTTTGCTATTTGTCAGCCGTTGAAATCGAGAAGTTGGCAAACCTTGTCACACTCCTACAAGACAATCGCCGTATGTTGGATGCTGTCGGTGACATTCATGGTGCCTATAGCCATGTACAATAAACTCATACCTCTGGGTAATGACAGATATGCCTGCCGAGAAATCTGGGAGAATCATCACTGGAAGAAGGCATATACAATCTTACTAGATCTGGTGTTACTGCTTTTCCCAGTGATAATCATGTCCATGTCTTACGGGATGATTGTCCGAACTCTCTGGTTAGGAATAAAACTGGAAATGCGAAGTGAAAAAGGTGAGCATTTTTTGCTATTATTACTATTATTGATTCTTTTTCTACGCCTTATTCAAATGTATTTCACGCATTTGACGGCGGCGTATTCCAACACAAATACCCACTAACACAACCATAAAAATATGTTTGGGTCTATTAGATTCTTAAAGTTTCTCCAATGATAGGTAACGACAGCATTTACAACCTACGAATTAAATAAAGTGAGGTGGGCCGATGGACAATCTACGCTTTGCCACCAAGTACAAATACATAAAATAACATGGAAACCACGTTATATCCCATATGTGTGTACAGCTCCAGTTTTTTGTGTAACATTCAACTCCCATATATGTGTACAGCTTCATTCAGCTCCAGTTGTTTGTGCAACATTCAACTCCCAAATATGCGTACAGCTCCATTCAGCGCCAGTTTTTTGTGTAACATTCAACTCAACTATATGTGTATAGTTCCATTCAACTCCAGTTTTTTGTGTAACATAAAAACTCCCATATATGTGTACAGCTCCATTCAGCTCTAGTTTTTTGTGTAACATTCAATACCACTATATGTGTGTAGCACCATTCAACTCCAGTGTTTGTGTAATATTCAACTATCATATGGGCCTATGTGTAAAACTCCATTCAGATCCAGTTGTTTGTGTAATATTCAATGTCATATAATATAATTAATGAAACGGTGTAACTATTCTTAAAAATAATTGTTTTATACCTTGTGCCATCTATGAGATTTCTTCAGAAAATGTTACGCCAGGCAGTTGAAGAGATCATTGTTAATATGTTGGTTTAATTACAGACGAAGGTGAAGAGGCCGAAACTATGATGACATCGGACACCCCCAAGGGTTCAACCCGTGGACGAATGGACTATGGTAGAGTAATGAGACAGGCAAACAGTGAAAAAAGTAGAGCAGCTAAAAAACGAGTTATTAAAATGTTGTTTGCGGTTGTTTTGGAATTCTTCATTTGTTGGACTCCTCTATACGTGACTACTACGTGGATGATATTTGACTATGACAGCGTGACGCAGCATATCACCCCAATGTCTATGTCTTTTATTTATCTTCTATCGTACGTGTCTTCGTGTTGTAACCCGATAACCTATTGTTTCATGAATAAGAAATTTCGCCAGGGCTTCATATCGGCGTTCAAGTGTTGTGTTTGTATGAATGGTGGGAATTCCTCCAGAGGATTCATACACTCTTCTTCCAGCCATATATTATCCACCAGAACAGGTAAACATTCAAAACTGCCAGTTAAAATAGTGCGTGAGTACCCGGAGACTTACATTCGTGCCAAAAATGGTGGACAATCTAATTCGGCCCGCCTTGTCCGTGCAACCTGTAACAATAACACAGATAAAGTGTTTCCACGAGGAAGGTCTTCTTCTACACGTCTGTGAGTCACGTTTCATGGAGACAGCAAATATGACATTTTGGTTGTGTCTAAAACGTTTTTTGGGAAAGATAACCTTCAACCCATTTTTAATACCCGTGACCATCCAGAGCATTTCATCTGGGACGATAAACATGTGCACGCTTTTTAAGAATACCATGCAGGAAAATGTGTTGTCGTATTATAATTTTTATCAGTTTTGGCATGAATGTATCTCCATTTACAAATAAAAACTCTTGTGTTTAACATGATTGAATCTGTTGTACATTTTGTAAACTATTGATTTATTACGATAAAAGGTTTCATTTTTATTTGCCACTCTAAATTAAAAAACCCATTAGCGAATATCTTCCTCGACAATCGAGTCCTTTTATTCGCGGTGTCTCTTTTTGTTTCCAAGTCTTTATCATACGTTGGAGGCGGAAACTTTAAATGTAAAGGTTAGTTTTAGGAAGCGCCATGTAGGCTTAAATTTAATCCTCTGTATTTTGGTAGTGATATCGACCTGTCAAAATCCACAGAACCTTTGCATTTAGTCTTAGCATTTCAATCTTCGTTTTGAGTTCGCCGAACACGTAGGCTAAATCAGCAACGCATTATTGTGGTGATACCACCATCAACTTGAACTTTTTTATTTAAGCTTATACCCCTGCTCTTAGGTAAACATTTTCAAATCGATTTCATCACGCGAGGAAATCCAACCATCTGTCTAAAGCCGCTTGAATCCGTTTGGACTTAAATCGACTTAAAAAGAAGCTTTATCGATTAATTGGCAATGATTCTTCTGAAGGATTGCGTTGGGTTATTTAATTGCCCAAAATTGCCGCAAGCCTACAAGCTCGACTTTTTTTCCTGATTCACGACATGATACGGGAACCTAAAACCGCGCATGACACGCCAGAAATAAATGATGGCATAGCTGCCGTAACCGGAATATGTGCCAGTATACCCTTTGCAATGTGAACGCGGCACAGTGAAAGCACTGGCACTTTTTTAGCCACTTTTTGGTTCAGTGAAACATGATAACACGAGTGAATCCAATACAATAAATAAACATCGAAATAAACATTGAACATTTGGAATTAATAACCAACATAAGAGGAGTTTTTGCTACTAACTGTTCAAACAGTATTATTTGATCTTGCCCTGTGTGTACAACGTAGATGCCCGAAGGAATATAACTTACTTGCTTTAAACTTAAAGTTCAAATAAATGTCACAACATCTGTCATACAGCGATTTGCGTTAGTTGTTGACGAAGGTAAAGTAAATTTTATTTTCTGCGCATCATGCTGCAATGCGGGGCCTATCGCTTAACATTTGCTCGCATTATCTTTGTGTATTGCGATTTGCCCCCTGGGCTTCTGTCGGCCTTGTCTTTGTTTATAGCCTATGACGACTCTACTGGTTTCATTCAAACATTGCGCGACCAGAACGTTGATTGAGTGGAATGCTCACAAGTACAGCATACAACCTCCAACTGGAAATATATATCATAGACTCTCTGCTAGTTCATCGACCACTTGATAGTTAATATCACTGAACTGCTTGTCCTTGAACCCCTTTATTGCGTATAGTCTTAAAGCAAAAATGATACGTGTTTTGAGCGATTTACTTCAACTATATATTTTATGGTAGAAAAAGATATATTGTTAAAATGAACTGCGGGGTTCATTCATTTGGGGATTCACGTTTTCAAGGCTTTCCTATGGATAGTCGCCCCATGTCCAATATAAACTCATTGTATACTTGTTGAGCTGCTGCTTTCTATTAGGCTCTTTGCATGGACCAACATTGAAACTAAGTCATTCCACTTTTTGGCAAACTGTCCGATAGGGTTAGAGTTTAAACAAACGTCAACAGTTGTCCTGATTTCTTACATTACTGACTAACCATTCTGATATGTTTCTCTCATTTCATTTAGTGACCACATCAATACGGAGTGTGGATACATCCCGTGAACTCAGCCACCGAGCCGGGTGGAGCCTGTCTAGAGACAAACAGTCAGGCAACCTGACAGTTGATCAAAAGCGATGAATCCACCTAATTTTGCTTGTGTGTTTTTCAGTAATTACCGCCAATTACAGATAAGTATTTGGAAAGAACTTAGCAATAACAGTTCTTTGTGAGAATCTGAGAACGAACCCGACTGTTTTAAGCAAAAGTGCCGGTGTGGATGTAAAGCAGGACTCTGAAGTCTCCGAGAATCGGTTGTTATAACGGCATGAGCCCAAATAGGATCAAAGAGGTCAGATTGAAATGTGGAGAAGTTAAAGCTGGCAACTCTCCAGATGAAGCTCCTCAATCTAGCTGATCAACAGACTAAGACTTTCAACATAAAACACCCAAAAAGCATACTTAGAAAGATACGGGTTATTCCTTCAGTCGATAAAGTTAAGCTCATCTGAAGTAATCAATGATGACAATTAAGCAGGAAGTCATATAGGTTACCTTTGATTTTGGCTAAACGGTCTGGCAGTGATGAATTGCGTTTAAAGATGTGATAAATTTGATTATTGGATTAGACACGGTTGTGGAATTCATGACGGATAATATAGAATCAATGGATGTCAGATTATAATCAACGGTTTATTACAGCTCAATCGGTTTTCCTGTCATGTGCTAAAGAATGGCGATGTAATTCAGCGTGGTAGGGCACAGGAATAAAGATGGAACGAGCCATTATCGTCTCGACTCAATGAATTGGGTTTCCAATATCACCAACTAACAGCCAACTGGCCTACAAAGTGAACAATTTACGTGATTAGTTGGATAGAAATTACAGGGGTGACCGTATCCAGACACGGTATGAAATGATAAATTTAGCCAGTAGAACATTGGGTCTGTTGTGTGGGGGGGGGAGGGGTGTTCTTGTTCTTTACTTACTTAGTGCAGGTTTTCCAGTGACGTACCAATTTTTGTGGATGCAGCACTGTGTCGTCATCAGTACGATTGCGTTACGACATCAATCATTACAAAGCACAACCAAACATTTATTTTAGCTTCCTGAAAGAAACAAATACTGACTTTAGATTGTGATGTCTGTGATTATTTCGTCTCGTTTCTCTTCATGTTAATCATTTAACCATTTTATTTATTTATTTATCTGATGTTGGATCAACGGAAGTAAATCGTAATTACAGATTATTGGCCATTATTATTGTTGGAGGAATATTGGATGCAAGCCAGAAAACCTACGATCTTTCTCTGGTTACAGGCATACCGCCCTATATACGATCCGCAGCTAGAATCGAACCCACGTCACTTGAAGTGAAGGTGTGTGCGGATCAGAAGCATGAGCTATAGAGCATACGCTCAAGACCACTCCGACAAAGAGGCTTTATTAATGTAATACTTATCTCTACTTAAAAGAAAGGAATATTGGTTATAAAATATGTAGGTATGTATGGAACTATGTATGAAACTATTTCTTCCCATGGCATATGTTTGATATATTGGTCAAAACACGTGCATACCCCCGACGAAAATCCAAACAGAACTTAATGGCCTTTTGGACCACGCGTTTGTCCATTAAGCTATACTGAGTGGAAATGAACATTTCTGTTCAATCGAAACTACCACAGTATATCTGTGTAAAGTACTGGCTGTGGACTTGAACGCTAGAGGTATTGAATCTATTTCTTTATATTATATTCTACCAGCTTATAAAGAATTCCCATCCATATGTACCCTCTTTTATCGCAGTGGGTGTTGTTTTGCGTTATTTCGTTGTTGCTTAAATACAGGGATAATACAGTTCACAATATTGAAAAGCACAAATTATGTTTTCAATAGTAGACTTTATATGGCAGAAATACCCTGTGTAGCGTTTCAAAAAAGAAAACGTAAAGCCGAGGTTTGAACTCTGTTTTGATATGTCTGGATTTCTCCTAACCCTTTACACTCTCGTAAATGAATTATAGCTATATTAAAACCAAAACATTGACACAAGTAGGTTGGTATAGTCTCCTGATGGCGGCTTTATTGTTCTCTGTTACCCGATGTTATACGCCCTTTACCTGCTGATACATTAAGTTTACCTCATTGTCTGTTCATCTTTTACACAATAAGTCTCCACTTCGGCACACTCCAGCGGAATTAACTAAAAATCTGTACACAGTTTTTTATCAACAATTGAATGAACAAAGTCGAGTTTGGTGCAGTTTTGCAAATGATTAAAACATTAATGGCCATTTTGTCTTAGAAAAAGTTGGAAGAGATCAGTTTCTCCACACCGATGGGTGCGGAATTGGACTTGTATAGCGCCCTAAATAGTACGGCTTGTTCACATACAAACGAACCTGATGGTTATCATGTTCTTATTTACAGAGATTTATTACTGTTGTAACTGCAAAAGTTTGCTCCAAATCCATAGTTTTGAGAGCTTTTTAAAATTAATAAAATATTTGTCTACGCATTGTCATATGTGGTATACCGAAACAAAACTTCACGTCTTATATCCTCCCAATCGTATTTTCGCGAGAGTTTCCAAAATGGACGAGACTTAGACAACTCTCCGCCAATATTTGGAACGACATTTGCTACGAATCACCAAATGAAAGAAGTTCTAGACAAGATGGCCCGGGAGCTGTCAAATTGTGTTTGTTAAATTGTTTGTTCGTTTGATTGGGTATTATGCCGTAGCAGAGGTATTCTTTTAACCCGTGTGGCGGTTTGATAGTACGCTGGTGAAGGACACTGCCCGCTACATCACATGCCACACAACGAAAATAGAATGCTAAACAGGTTGCATTGAAAAAAGATATGCAAATTGAAATAGTCAGACCGAACAGCCAACGAGTTTCGTGGCGCATTTGAGCTCCAAACAGTTGGTGGTCATACGAAGCTCCCACCAAACGTGTTGAATTAATATAACAAGAATATTGAAAGACAACTAACATTATTAATGTCACTAAGCCAATTGGTATTATGTAGCCATGGAATGTTTGAACGTACATGTCGATGACATACTTTTGAATTGATTGGGGATATAACTCCGAAACGGTGATATCACACTTATGGCTCAATTTTAAGGACAAAACCCATTCCCTTAACTCTGATATATTGTCTGATCCCCCTAACCAATCCTATTTGTAGTTGTGAGGAGAGTGGGTCAAATAGGAACAAATCTCACCGTGAGAGCACCCACAATACAAATACATGTCAGGCCAAAGTACTGCCACTGAGCTGGCGTGCTAAATCTAATTTGATATTGGCGCGATAGTAATGCTTTAAAGTTAGCGAGAACCCTACACATATCAGGACATTATTTTAATAGTAAAGCAAATACCCCAAGCTTTAGCCTGGTAATGACTTGCTAAGATTTATACTCGACACCAGAGAGTTCGTTTCTTGTCATCTGAATTAAGATAAATCTGTACCAGGCTATCTAATTCACGTGTGGTCTAACCAAAACTAGGCCTTTTATTCTTGTAGCGTCTAATCAACAAATAAAGTTGAAGTCAATTTGGTTGAGTCCACGGCTTCGCTACAGATGAGTATTTTATTAATTAAAGCCCACTTGACTGTAATTGTCACCTGGAAATGAAATATTACTCATACCCATGTGTGGCTGGACCTGAACCCATATACGTCTTGCTTAATGTCCGCTTCTTGTGTTAAATATACCATTGTCTCGATAAGACGATCTGGAATACAAATCGCTGTGTTATAAGAATTAGAAAGATCAGTCCTGATAAACATAGGTGTTGTGGAGTTCCAGCTGGCTCTGATGAAGAAAACAGTTTCACTCTGCTCTGTGTCCTATGCGATTTTGTGGGAAACGTACATAGAATATACTTAAATATAAGAACCAAACATACAATAGTTCTATGGCAACGAACTCGGCGTAATTTTAACTGAAACTGAACTATAATACTGTTTTAATGTCACACCCTGAACGTTTAATTACAAAATCTAAAATATGTCATGATCCTCAGTATTTATATGGGATGACCTTTTCTTGGTTTGATAATATTGTGGGTCAAAAGAGATTTTATAAACTCTTAGAAAAATATGTCTCTAATGGAACGTTTTAAGGTACTTCAGTCATGGCTCTGGGGAACCCTTTATGGTTCTGTATGGAACCTCACAGCAACTGTTCCAAGTATTTTTCCCTTTCCTCTTATATCAAAGAATCGTTTTTTGTCGTAATGGTTCCATATATAACCATCCTGTTTTCTAAAGAGCTCACAATGAACCATGATTTCTAAGTGTACTGTAATGGAACTCCACCATCTGACAAATAGACGATAAGCTCGAGTCCAGGTAGCGTACATTAAGTGCACCTCCAATTAAGTAGAATGACATCAGAATTGCTGAATCAATAGGTTATAGAACGCAAGGTTTATTAACAAAAAGTATTTGAAACTGTGGACAGTAACATGCTGCAATCATTTCCCTCTTCCCCAAGTCTTAACAGATTTGGTCATTATTTCTAAATTTTCCGTGTATACCTTTCTCTGTAGTAATCGTGGGTAAAATTGAAGTTCGAATATAGTTATCACCAATACCGATCTGTTAAGGTCCGAGCCAAGACGACGAATCGCCCTTATGGATTGATATTGGAAGTGAGTGATGACGAATGGATCAAAAGGTTATTTCATAAGAAAGCTTTCCGACGAAAGAAACACCAAGCCCGTTTTATTTTTCATCAAATCTCAAAACCAACGAATATTGTCCTCTTGATATTCCTTGCCCCAACTCAGAGACAGATATTGTTCACGAAATTACAATAAATTCGAATACAAGAAAGGAGATAATCATAGATAGTAAGAGGTTCCTTATGCTAATGACTGGACTTTGTGTTCAACATAACGGTTTATTTATTAAAACAAAATAGTGTGTGGGTCCTTAAAACAAATCACACACTGGAAAAACTTTCCTTGTGCATGATCGGTTTCATCAATTGACAAATATCTCCAAATTCCATCATTTTGCAAAACGACATCCAAATTGCAAAAACTCGTCATTATGTCGCTTTTAATGTATACATAACACATCCGATGGATAAAAAGTCTCATTTGTAAAGTTTGAGCTGCGATTTAGTTTGGCATATAATTTGTTGGACACGTCACGTTAAATATATTTCAACTTTTGTTTCAATTCGATTTGTTTAAATAATTCTTTATTACACATGATCGAAATATTTGGTAATTTGTGTCATTTATTAGATATATATAATGCTGTACTCAACTTATGCTGTTTTCAGTATTACCAGTTCAGTACAGATATGTTGTTTAAAAACGGTTTTTAAAGTTTCTCCAGAGTGCATGTTTGCAACTCATCCGAGTCATCCGTGAGTAAAAAGTGCGACGTTTCTCAACAAAATGGCTACGCTTTCTGAAACGAAAACTTATCCTCGGTAGTCCAACTGTGTGAAGCCCAAGGCCTCATACTTGCTTGGCTAGATCAGGAAACGGTGTGAAAAGTGTAAATAGAATATTTTCCCAGATAGGAAAGTAAACACGCGAACATCCGTATCAACAAAGAATAAAACTACAACTAAGCTCATTAGCCAGTCGTTTTATCCTAAAATATAGTTTTGAGAACGTTATTGACTCGTCTACCGCCTCTATCGAATGTTTAACGTAGGTGGCATAGAGAATCAGAAAATCATGGTAGTATAGAGAAGAATACCCAGGAACGCATTTACGAGAGAAACTGTTACTGGGTTGACGGTCCGGCGCTGAGTTCACAAATAGTCCACAACGCCCATCTACTGCGCCTTAACCTGTCCATTAAACTATGGTAAACAATGATTTCTTCCTTAATTCTATTACATGTATTTTTTCTCTTTTTTTTAGAACGAATTGGCTCATTTCCCATTCGCCATTGTTTGTGGCATTGGATTACCCTACTGTGAAAACTAGGCGATAGTATATACAGTGAAGTTTGAATTCCGTAAATATTGCTCGAGTGAGTGGGGAAATAGTTTTTTCCACGAGGCGCAAAGCGTTGAGTGAATTATCTATTTAGCTATTCACTAGAGCAATATTGAAGTATTCACACTTCACTCTTCGATATTCTAATCATAATTTATACCAAAGATAAATTCGTAAATCTTGACATTTTTTCAAATTTCTATAAACATGGCGATTTCGAATAATATGACGTCATTTGAAACGTGGCGTCCAATGACGTTATTCCAAACGCGATGAAAAAAAATCCAATGTTATAATAGGAGTGAAGGTGTTTGACACAGAGCAATTTGAAGACAAGGAAATGTAGAAACAAAAGTTTTATTCAATGGTAGTGAATTCTCACTTTTACGAATGTAGGAAATCATGGCGTTTCACCAACACATAATAATAAAACATTATACCGTTCGAGTCAGTATAGATCACTTATGTTATTAATATAGAAAATTACTAGCCTCTGGCTCCTGATTTTGCCAATAAATAGGCTCAATTAATATTTGTTGTAACACAAATCGTATTTCGTACAATCAGGGCCCGATTCCACAAAGCATTTTCTGACTTAAGTCAAAATGCTAAATTTGAGATTTTCGCCACCCGTCATAATTTAGTTTTACAGTTATACTTTTATTTATTACTTACTAACATTATTATAATAATGCCCAAATATTACATG